>JAODVN010157706.1:0-14641 GCA_025434125.1 Chologaster cornuta
GTATCGGTTCTCGTGACATCCATACTTTCTATTACTTTTCTACTCGGACTGCTGCCTCACAACATCCAGAAAGGTTTTGTACATCCACATGCTGTTGGAGGGTGTGCGTGCGTGTGCGCAGCCGCATCAGCTGCTGTTGACGGGTGACTAGGGAGCGCTTGATTTGACACATAGCACAGTTTTCTATGAGCAGGGCACATATTTTAAACATCAATATCGCAGTCGATTATGTTTATTTAATTGTTAAAGCCAAAATCGTAATCGCGATCGATATTCGATTAATTGTGCAGCCCTAGCATAAAGTATAACTCTGGCCTTGTGGTGGAAAGCCGAGCTACACAGACATTTTGGTTTAAACCTCTGAGAGCATAATGAATGGCAGACACTCCTCTCTACTCCTCCCCGGGCAGTACTCACAGACCTCGTGCTCGTTCAAGCAAAGCTGCGTGTCACCAAACATAAACGGTACAGACTATGTGTGGGAAGAATATGGTTATGGTGCTGCTATACCATTGGAAGGGTTTTCTCTTGGTTGGTTCTGGCTGGCGGGAGTGTCAACAGACTGAATGAATGTGTACAGTACATCATCTTGAAATCTTTGCAGGGAATTAAACATAATACATTTATACATGAAGAGATGCAAACACCTCAAGCCATTGTTTCTAAATTGGGAATATTAAAATAATTAATTAGATTTTTGGAAGATATTACTTTTTATTCAATGACAATCAACCTTTTAATTGTAATAAAGGTGAAAGTAGTAAACCCAATGATAGAAATCTAATAAATAATCATGTTTATAATTGCTATGTTTTTTCCAAATGGACTTCACATACTACTATTACTTGAAACACTAGCAATTGACAGTGACTGGGATATCTAAAGTAAATGTATACACTATATTTAGCATCTGAATATGTCTTCTGTAACGTTTAGTTTAGTTTAGAAGCCTTGGTCATTTTAAATTTGTCTTAAAGCAGACAACTTTTCTCTCCAAACTAAACTCAAAAAAAGCTGTGTATTGACACAGTTCTCTCGGGAAAACAGGAAACAGACTATTTTCTGTTCTGAGGTGTGCCCCTCAGGGCACAAAATGTTTTTGGGTTGCGGGTCGGCCATGTTTCTCCTTCGAGACACACTTGGGCAGTGTCACCGCAGCTATACAGTTCACGGGGGCCACAGGGGGTACGAAAACAGGAAACAGCACAACTGCAACTGGTCAGGACAACAACCAGTGTTCAGTCACTGACACAATAGACCGGTTGCAACAACAACTTGGGCCACAGAGACACTGGGGGAAGTGAAAACAAATGGCTTGGTGTTGACATTATAAACTGCCCTTTGGTTTGCTTTTGGATAATCACCCACTCCTATTATACGCACATATCCTGGCCTTGTGCTTTCTGCAGGACGACAAACAGGAACGCATTTATTTAAGCGAGGCGTGGACCCTGAGACCTCCAGAAGATGGATTGTGTGTGTGACACCTTTACGTTTCATTCCCACAGTGATTAATGGAGTAGAGGCGACTCGCATATAAGTCCTGTCAGAGAAGCCACATATCTGCCAGCAGCCATGCTGATAAAAGTGCTGTGTTTATCAGAAAAGTGGTCGGTGCACTGTTATTCCTGAGAGGTCAAACAGGGGCTCGTTACTAATATTTCTTGGGTTATTTACTCAGGATGAAGGAGGAATTTCAGGAATCTGTACTTCTAATGATTTGCTTTGATGCTAATGGCCCTGCCTGCTCTCTATTTGCCAAGAACAGTGTTCACCTCCATGATCGACATGCATGTACTTTGCACAGTAACCCGCTTGCTCTATGCAATGTAATTGGCCATAATATCAGGGACTGATACCAACAGGCATCAGAAGATTACACCAGCATTAGCGTTCAAAGTAGTGACCAGCGGGAAATTATTTGCTTCTTGTGCTCCACAGTCTTGTACATATTGCAATCCCACTTAAAGTTCTTAGTATTTGTGATATGTTGTAATGCTTTTAGTCAATACTTATAAGGGCTTACCTCCAATGGCACTGCATCTGGAGGTGATTTCCCACAGTACCAGAGCCATGGAGTAAACATCTGCTTGTTTGAAGGATTCAATGTTTTCTAAGTTGATTCTGGACTCTAAAACCTCTGGGGCCATATATCTGGCTGTGCCCACCTGAAACAGCAAAAAAGATAATTTAGTCAGTTTAAGTAAATTTAACTCCAATTTTATATTACAGGATTTGCTAGTGATGTTGGATGGAATGTATTTTTCTCCAAAAAATTATCTAAGCAATTATTTTGTTGGAATCACTATTTTTCATTTGATATCAAATGTATTTTAAATAGTTTTGAATCAGGTTTCCTGAACCACATATAGAACATGCGGTCTATAGTGATATAAAATAACAAAAGCCTGGAAAAACCCAAATTTAGGTGCCAGTTTTCATAACACAAACAAAAACATTTAGATGGTAGCTGAATGTTTTCAAAATAAGTTATATATACAGGCAAAGTCTTAATAAAGCATGTATCTCAACAACAGTTAAGCAATACTGCTTGCGTAATGTAATATGATGGTTCTTTAGTTAGACCATCAAAATGATTAATAAATCATTTTAAAGAGTAAACAATCTATGCAATTTACCAACATTTGGGCATGTCCGGCATTCATTTCCCAGTGTGGTATCATCTCATTATAATGATTTTAAATCAAAACTTTCCAGATGTATAATATCATTCAATAAAGAAAGAATGCTCAAAGCTAATTTAGTCTCGTTACATAATTGACGCCTTGAAAAATGGTACGACTTGCTCTTTCTGCATTGCAATGCAGTAAGTGTGCTCGTAATTAGTTTTTTCTTAAGAGTCTAAAAAGTATCTGGCCTATTACCCCACATAATAGCAACATGAAGGATCAATCAAATGTGTTTGTCTGACGGCTGTAATGGAATGACACGTAAAGAACACTTTTAGCACAATCCATCTAAAGCCGTGTCTTTGCCATCAAAGCATGATGTGTCCCTGGCTGACACCATCATTAAACAAGAAACACAATTCTTATTCTTCTTATTCTTCTAAAAACAGAGGACAATAAGCAGGATAAACTATAAAAGCATTTAAAGGACTCTTTGGCATAATCATTTCTTTTTTTTAATCTGGGGCCTCAGTTTAGAGTAGAATAACTGCAAAAATATTGAAGCACCCAAATGTTGAGTTTTGTTTTTTAATTGCCCTTGTGGTTGAAACAACAAAAACAATAAAGCCTCCATGCCCCTCCCACCCCTGACCTGGCGCTCATTCCTCCGCACCCGGCCCCCTACAGCCTCTGGCTTTCCTGTGCACCTGTATTGTTTAAAGAACGACGTGGGCTTCACCAGAGCTCAGGTGAAGTACAGGAGCACTACTGTACCTGCCCGCTGTTTGCCAGTTCATCCACAGTCAGCGAGTTGTCCAAGCGGAGGCCCAGTCCAAAGTCACACAGGCAGCAAGTCAGGTCGCTCTTCACCAGGATGTTGGAGCTCTTAATGTCCCGGTGTACGATGGGGACCTTGTAGCGTCCGTAGGGGGTGTGGTCGCTGTGGAGGTGGGCCACGCCGCGCGCCAGGGACCCGCCTAAGAGCCACAGGTCCTGCCAGTTTAGGACGTGGCAGGTCAGGTGCTCCTGGAGGTTCCCTCGGGGCTGGTACGCCGTGATCAGCCAGTACTGCTTCTGCACCTTGCGCTCCTCGGCCGTCAGGAAGAGGAGAACGTTCTCGTGCCGCAGGTCCGCGTCCGAGAAGATGTCCTTCTCGTTCTTCCAGGAGGCGTACTCCTCGTCCTGGAAGATCTTGACCGCCACCGTCTCGAAGGCCTGCTGGCCGGCCGTACACGAGCCCTGCTTCAGCTTGGCTTTGTAGACCTCCGCGAAGCGCCCCTTGCCCACCTGGCCGTCCAGCTCGATGGGCAGGAGCTCCGTGTTGTGATTGAGGCTGTTGGCGTGCGTGGAGCTGCTGTCGGAGCCCTCGTCGTCCGTCATGATGGCCCGGTGGTCGCTGAAGTCCAGCGGGCGGCCCTTGTTGCCGCGGCGGCGCTGGTGGTACACCCGGTAGCAGTAGAAGGAGGCGATGACCAACACGGCCAGCACCAGCAGAGGAACCAGGCTAACCAGGATCACAGGCATCACCTGGGAATCTGAGAAACCAGCAAGAAGGGTGACTGGACGCTCTTATCGAATGAGACGTTTGTCAATATGGGCGCAGCAGGGCTAACATATAAATAAGGTGTTATATTCCATACATACGTACCAGTATAGGCTAGAGTTTAGGCTCCACTTCTAACCTAAAAGGTTGTGAATTCATTCCCAGACATGGCTGGTCTAACTGTAATCGTACTGACTTTATGTCGCTTGGGATTAAAGTGTCGGTTAAATGACCTAGCTAATGGGTTCGATGGATTTACAGTGCAGGAAGTGTTCTGATTAGCAGGCATTGGCAATGTGTAATTATATTGTGATGGCCGATAATCAGAACTACATCAAATAATCTAGTGCTAACCGTGGCAAACGTTCATGATGAACACGTTTGCTTTAAACATGAATATTGGTTAGTGTAAACATTCCAAAAATAGTAGATTTAAGCCCTGACCCTTCATCCAGTTTCAATGTGTGTTTTGCCGAGATCTACCTCCCCAAACCGTTTGCTTTTGTTCGCGGCGAACACAATGCAAATGCAAAACTGTTTCAATATATTAGCAAACGTTCAAACACGTTCGCCAATTCTGAACGAACTTTGGCTTTCAACAAAGCAAATGAACTGTGTCCTTCCCTAAAGAATATCTATATGCTTCAGGAAGCTTAAGTTAGCGCCTTGCCTGAAAATACAGCCTGCCCCAAACCGTGACCAACTCAACCACATCTTGGGTCTTTTATTGCTTATGTCTGTTTTGTTTATTTTAGTAGGTGGCATATGTCTGCGAGGTTTGTTAACCAGTGAAAGTTTATCCTTATGGTGTGTTTATAATGCTATTTCTGAGGCAGAAAAAAGGCACAATAAAGAAAAGTTTCCAGACAAAACAGGTTGCATCAGAGACCCTAGATTGTATGGGCCTGATAAGTTGCATGTGAATCATTAAGTCTTGTCTAGTCACCCAGTCAAAAATGGTCTGTCAGATTTTCCACACAAATTGCTTTCAGACATTTTGTGTCTTGGTTTTTTTTGACACCAGAATGTACTGTTAAATTGAACAACATTATGGTTGTATATGGTATGAAATAATCAATATAAAACAAATTAAAAACTAAACGTTAACTTAATATTTCACATGCATGAGGGGAATACATTGAAAAAAGCAACAGCTACAGTACAAAACAGCACTGATGATAATAGCACTAGAAAATATTTTTGAAGCATGGAATGAAGAAAGATAGCAAGTATATTTTTGTAAAGCAGTGGCGGAAGAAATAAGGAAGGACGAGGGCATTATTAACTGTAGGACATTCAAGCAGTAACCTGTCAAGCCCTTGGGTTCTCTCTCATTTTTTTCATTCTGCTAGACAGGAAACCGCATGGCTGAAATTCTCAGTGTGGCCCCAGCCAGGTTGTTTTCATTTTCGCAGAGCGAGAGGCAATCTCTCAACCTTGTTGCTCTGCCTCCCTGTCTTGTTCTGACATCCCGCTTAGAGCTGTGTAAATCGTTGCGTCAGGTGAAAACTTCATATCTCCAAATGACTAATAGCCAGAGTGTTTATAAGGTCTTTCCGGAATCCGCAAAGACCATAGGTTTCTTAAAACACAAGATCTAGGAAACTATAAATAATGTGAAGTGTCACTTTTTACAGTAGGATAGATGCAGTATATAGAAAAACTATAGTAGACTGTAATGTTCTATAGATCAACTTAATCCATTATTTTCTAAACAATTTCTTGCATACAATTGAATGTGTTTCTAATGTTAGCAGGTTGCCACAGTGGTTGTTGTTGTTGTAAACATACTATACAACAACTTGTGCTTTTAATGCATTTAAATGGCATTTTTGGTTTCTCACCTGACAGTTGTTCCTGTACCCTAACTATGTCGAGGTTTAAATAACGAATGCTAAGACAGCGAGCATATTTCCAGGGAAGGAAACACATTTCCATTATGTAATTTCTCCCGCAACACATGCTTTCAATTTGGGTCTCTGTAGAGCGCCAGTTCTTGGACATATACCTTGTTGTTTTTGCCTCGATGCTGCTGTCAAAATACATCTTGATTCCAGAGCCAATATCGTAAATGGAGTCCACAAGCCAAGAAGCCACAAAAAAAAGTGAAGGGCTGTTTGTAATCATGTTTGTTGAGAGCAAAATACAGCGTACACGTGTTAGTGTTTATGCGTGACACCAAACATGACATGTCTACAGGAAGTGCGTTACAATATGAGGTCGGGTCGTGATGACAACACACCCGTGTTATGTTGCACAGATGTTATGTCGGGTCAATTAAGAGACACAAAATGACTGGCAGTGACGCATGCTAAAACACCACCACCGAGAGAGAGAGTAATTGTCAAGGAATCCCTGACATAGCCACACAGGATTTTTTCATGGTTTGGGCATGTAGAAACATAAGAGGGTGTCTATACATTTCTAACACCACTGGTGGCACTTAATAGACACCTAATGACTCATTTATTTGGTTTATAACAGACAGCAGTACTAATACTACTCTACCCTGAGATAGCAGCGTATAATGTTACCTCATACGATGAAAATGTGAATAACAGTGTTTAAATTTGTTGGTGCATCATCTTTACATGTTTGTTCATGTTTTGCTATTAGTGGAGGTTTTATAGAAGTTATATTGTGACTGGATGGTCCTCGATGCTGTGTTCGTTGGAAACGTTAATTGTCGAAACCAATGAAAATGTGTTAATTCATTTACACAAACTAAATCAAATAAAAACATTACGGAACTTGGACCCGACCAACCTGATTTACATATTCCAACAGAAGACAGGTGATTGAGGCTGAGGTTACACACGGAGCCGGTTAGCACTTTTGTTCGACTGAGTCCATCATCTGTGTTACGCTCATAGGTGCAGGCTCCTTGACATAAGCTATGTTTTTGTTACCTGCGTTGCAACATCTAATGGCATCTAGCGAGGGGAATGCAATACTCCCCACCGCCCTAAAGGGGGTGCCAACTTGGGTTAACTTAACACATGATCATCACTTACAGGGTGTGAAGTGCACCTCCTCGTTGCACTCGTCCTCCGAGCAGGAACAGATGAAGAACTGAGAGCCCATTCCGGTCCTTTCCGTCATCTGACACTTGCTGTTGTTGTAATCGTCCAGCATCAGGCCATGCAGCTTGTGGGCCGGGTTGTGGCAGAATGTATCTATGGTGACGTTGTCGTCCCTTTTCCTCCTGAACGCAGTGGAGCACAGAATTACAGGTGAAGTCTTATTTGTGTTTTTTGGTCATTATTTCTCAGTCGTGATTATAGCTGTGGATATAATACAATTTAAAAGCTACACTGTGTGGTATGCCGTGATGAATCAAACTGGGAAACTGGTCTCATTAGAGGAACAACAGTGTCAGCAGCATGGAAATTATTTCAATAGAGGTTGCACTTACAAACAGGGTGATTTTGCAATACTGACACACACGCACATAAGGTAAGAGGTAAGAAGCCGTTAGAACAACACTGCTGCTAATGATATGCCTCATTAAAATGGGTTCCAGAAATGAGCTCTCCTGCATGGCACTGTTGACATGGATGTGTTGACATGAAAGACTAATTAAAACACAGAGAGGTGTGGACATCCATATACCATTAGCTTTCTGCTATTGTAAGCACAAATCAGTTCAAGCAATATTGCTAATTTAAAGAGAAAAGGTAACTCTTCCTTAACCACACATGGGTTATTGGAAGCTATACGTTGTAGCATTGGGTTGCGCTTTAGCCATTTATAACGGAGATGTGCCAGTTGTGATCTTGAGTACACACTGTAATAAGGTGCATTTGCATGCAAACATTTATATTAATGTTTCTTTTCCTCTTCAAGTAAAACGTATGTGGTAATACGAGGGATGCTAAATATGTAGTCATAAAATGTCTGCATGTTAGCTGTGTTTTTAAATAAATGGGGTACAATGAAAATGAAAATAAGGTATTTCATAAGACAATCTCTCCTCTTGAATTAAATGAGTACCTTAATATACATTATATATCATGTTGTTGTTTGTACTAATTCTGTTAACTTTCGCTGCTTTATTACCTGAATTGACCTTTTGAGGATTAATACACTTGTATCTTGATACTATTAGGGATGCATAATACCTCTTACAAAGGGATATCATATCTCATAACTGACATTTAATAAATGTAAGCAATACTGCACATTGTACAGTGAAATAACATGGCATGCAAAAGTTTCTGAGATACCCACCTGCACATCATTATTTACAGTAATATACAGTACATCATAGCACTAATAACAGAATATACTGTACCTTTTATAGACCTACAAAGGTAACGGAACCCTTGGCCACTTGCCTATAAAACATTGTAGGCTACAGTATCATTAACATGCAATTTTGTATTCGCTGGACTTTGTAGAGACCTGACACCTTAGTTATGATTCATTATTATTATTTTCATTATTATATTCAAATTCTAGTTGAAATGAGAAAATAACTGTAATGCTGATTTATGCAGGTGTTAAATGCTTAAGACACGTGACTCACCATATACTAACACACACTTCGTCCAAGTGGACACAGATTGAGGTGATATCACAGTGAGCTTTACAGCTCCCCTTGCCAGTGCAGTTGGTTTCTTTCACGTCGCAGAACTTGCAAAGCTTCCTCAGCCTCATCATGCTCAGGTTAGCCTCTGGATGCAGGACAGGGTCAGACCACATATTTGAATAATAACAAACATGAAGCATTGCAATGCATTTCATTGGAAGAAGAAAATGGAACGCTTCCTGGGGCGTGTCACTGTGCTGTGGAGGCTGACTGTAGGCAGTGACCAGACAGCTAGATCTACCACGCATATTTTTATTTTTATTTTGTATAAACAGTATATATATATTTATTTTTTTGTATAAACAGTATATATATATATATATTTATCTTCAGTTTTTTGTAATTCATAGTCAGTAAATGCACAGATTTACATTTAAAACATAATTTATAGGGTCCTTTTAGTTTTTTCGGCTACTTTCGGGGAACTCTTGAGGCTCCACGATCCGCCATTGCTGTGAAAAAAAACTGTCCATTGGAGTGAACGATGATGACATGACTCTCTCTTTACATGGTTCTGCATCGTAGGTAATGAATGTACTATATTCAAAATACGCCCCCGAACAGAAATAACGTACATATAATGTTGAAATCCGTGGACCTCCACATTGCCCCTCTGTTATTCCAGTCTCTGGGGATAGACCCACTCACACATGACCTATACTTGAGGCCTGTCATCGTGTTCAAACAATCAATGAAAGAAGGGAGGAAAACAATCAAAATACTCTACTTTCAAGTCAAGGGAAATATGTGTGATCAAAGGATGGTTTGTCAAATGGAAAACAGAGCACTTCAAAGCATTATTGAACACGCCTACTGTATGTAGTGAGTAAAAGACCAATCCGCTTTGTCAGTCAAGTCAATTATTTGCTATGAACAAAAGGCTTTCACCTCAGCTTTGACCTGGCTACTAGCAACAGGGTGTTAGTGGTAGACAGGGAAATTAGTCTAATAGCATCCTGCTAGGACTCCTAGAAAAAAGTTTGTGGGTTCGATCACCAACATGCATCTTCTGCAAAAAGAATCAGCCAATAGTATACTCAAGTTATGCAGAGATGATCACATAGAGCTATGGAATGAGGGTCTGACAAAATGTGTTGTCCTCATTTTTGTACTGCATCACATTACAAAAATGTCATCTGAAAAGGTTTAGAACACCAGCTGTTCTCATACTGTATGTGTTGAAAATACGCGCATAGGAGTAGCCCTTGTGAGTGCGTTCAACTACGCTTAGTTTGCACCAGCCCTTAAGGCCTAGGAATACTTTCCACGTCCGTGGACTGCGTATGACGGACATATTGTCACACATACAGTTTGCACAAACTGTCCGCACACCTCCAAAACATTTTCTAGCACTTGTCCGCGTTGCACTCAGGCTTTTTGCATGTCTTTCTGTATACAAAAAAAATAAAAAATTACTTTGGAATTAGCGACTTCGATGAATAACATTTTTACACGGGCATATTGTTTCCCGTGAACAACATTGGTTGAAGATATTGACTGGAAATATTTTTTTATGAGCTCAGTAGAACATCCTACTTTTATTTGTAGTGGGCTTCTAAAATGGGCTTTGCAACTTGTCGCACATGCGGTTAAGGCGCACATGTCCATATTTAGAGGTGCGTGAAAAGTCTACCGTCCTGTATGAGTGACGATATTTAGTCACAAGCACAGTATGCGGACCTCTGCGTTCTTCGGACGAAGAAAGTGTGCCAGGGCCTTAATTAACCCCAACCTGCTCTCTTCACTATTAAAGTTGCTTTGGATAAGAACATGGCTGCTAAATTACCTGACTTAATGTGTCGTGTCCATAACATAAGGTACATGTACAATGGGTGCTGTGACTTTTAAAAAAAAGAAGTTAATTATGCGCAAGTAGAAAAACATTCAAAGGTAAATATTTTAAAAGACTGAGCTGTGCGAAGAACAAGCACATCCCCACAGGTCTTGTTGAGGCTTGACTTTGCCGGCAGACAAACCTACATCAATGAGACAGCCAGGACTTTGTGATGATGAATGCCTGTGGGTTTGATAATCATCTATGGAGACAAGTGCCAGACAGCCAGGGAAAACAAACAAAGGGAACACGAGTACATCGAGATGAGAAGTCTCTCATTTGTTGTCTCACTGTCTACTGAGGTGCTTTGACAATTTGGTTTATGAGCATACATTTTTTTCCCCTCTTCAAATAGATTAAGCAAAGCGTTAGAAGTCACGCTCAGCTAAATTGTCAGCTGATCTCAACTAGCTGATCTCTGCTTTACGCTCATTGGCCAAATAGTTCAGGGCGTCTTTATTATGTTGCAGCCACCGTCTTCCCCTGCGTGCCACCTTTTTGTTCTACTGTATTCATCTATCAGCGTCTGTTGTCATGCTTGCTCTGTTCTGTACCCTGTGGGGGATCTATTGCTTCTATCCCTGTCTTGGGCTTTGCCTGGAAGGGCAGGGCGCTCTCAGAACAGAACAATACCTCCAAATATAATTAACTGTAATAAAGTATAAGAATACTTTACATTAAATACACATTTTTTGACTATAGTTACTGAAATGATTGTAATTATTTTACCATTCAGGAGAGTGTGATTCATTCTATATTAACAAACAAACTTTCAGGTACGTTATGGTTTATAATTAACAACGTAGGTCAACTTTATGAAAAATTACAAAAGGTACAATCCATTTAAACCTCAATATAATATCACTATCAAACTAGTTAGAAATAAGATAAGAGGTCAAGTAAATAGAATTATGAATCTACTGTTCATACTGTATTTTGGAGAATTCAAGTAAATTGAGGCCCAAGCTTTGGTTTATACATCCTTTCACACCTGTTAAATGTGTATACGAGTTATAGCCACAAGCCTATTTAGAATTATTATATTTCTAAGGGCAATTAAAGAAATAGTGTGTGCACGTACATAAACATAGTTTATGCATTGAGTTTGTGTGTGGCCCAGGCAGGAGGGAATGCCTTCTTTCATTCCTTGCCTTTATACTCCTTCCTGTCTCAAAATCCCCTTGTTTCCTTTCTTCACTCAACATCTCTGTGGTTTTAATCTCCTCTCCTCAGTGTCTCCAACAGTGCCACGATGCCTTAAAGTGTATTTGAAAAGTGTTGTTTGGGATTGTTATGAAGGAGGAGAGGTCAGTGTTATTAGCTTTATCTACAGTAGATGTAGGTATATCATATATATTAATATTCAAATAGTCACATATCGCTCACAGTTGTGTCAAACATAAACAGTGAGACATTTAAGGTTCAGGGGGAATTACATAACACAATCCAGAAGTTTCCCTTTAAAGTGCATTGCTCTGGGAATTAACAGTATTTCAGAAATTGTAATGTGCCAAAAAAGCGGAAACTGTACTAAATAAAAGAGAAAGACAGACTGTGAGAGAGAGAGGAAAGGAAAGAGAAAGTTTAATGAAGTGTAAATTAGTCTAACACACATGCATTTGAACAGAAAACAGCTGTAACATGAACTGCTATAACCTACACTAACCTATGTTAACCGAAATTATGAAACCAAACTGTGAAAGTAGGTTAAATTCCAACAGCTGCAGTTGTAGCGTGGTCAATATAGAGCAGTAGGTTGAAACCGGTTTTAAATATAAAAGAATGAAAAGCATGAACCCACCTAAACCCAAGTGTCATGCGTTTGCCACATCCAAAGCCGGCAAATATGTTTTGCTTTGCTCAAATATGAGGTTACAGTGAATGGTTAGGGGCATGGGTGATAGAATAGGGACTGCTATTTAGCTATAGGCTAATGTCAGGTAACTGATTAAATCACACATTAATGCAATGGTCATACAGTTTAATGTCTTGCAGCTGACTGAAAGATAACACTGTTGCAAACTTTTCACCTCTTTGACCTCCAAAGGCAAAGCCCAACCAATAACTAGCATGAGTTTAATGCAATATTAGAAAAGGACAGACAGAAACTGGAGAAAAAAAAATGAAACCGCTATAAATAAAAAATAAATAAAAAATAATAAAATAAATAAAATGTGCCATTTATTCTCATGCTCTCTACCAAATGCACTGCTTGCAACGGTCTCTTATAATGAGTTGTCACTGACTTGAGGAAAATGTGCTATGTGCGTGCGCTCTGGGCCTCCGTGGGACAAAACAAAGATGGTATCTTTCATTCTGCAAGGCAGGAGTGTGGAGTGAAGCTTTGGGAATTTGCAGGTATGAGAAAAGCAGCAAATCTAGTGGACCAGTCCAGAGGCCATGCACTGTTATCGCAGGCCCCTCATTCGGCTATAGAGTAAGGCTATTGCAAACGGATATTAGTTTCTGGCCTTGTCTGAGTGAATAGTGATGCATTTCGATAAAACAAAAACACATTAAAAACATTATACTTCGACTCCAGACTATAAACTATTCAAGAGTGCAACTTAAGATATAGCCAGAGGGTGTGGGTTTTGAAGTAAATCAGCAGCGGGGGCCTATAGTCAATACGGCTGTGCCTAGAAAGGTGGTTGTGGAGTAATTATATCATTAGAGCAACTGCTCTCAAAGAGCATGTCATTTAAAGCCACGGAGGCTGGCATTGAAATGGAGGAATTGTAGTAATTGTCACCCAGGGCTATGCATAATTGCATGGAGGGGGAGAGCGGATTAAGATCAGTCAAAGCCACTCGGTGCCATCCGGACTGGCTCTGAGACAGACCCTGTTCTAACAGTATCTTCCTTAGCAATGATAGAAGGACAGAATGACATGTCCTTGTGGCTAAACACACTTTTTATTTTATATTATTATTATTATTATTACAATACATGCAACTGTAACGGTGGCAAAATACAGTGCTGTGCAGTAACATATTATATGTAGTCTAAATCTTACACTCCGACACCTCGTGGACGCTCTGACCACGAACGCTTGGAGGAGCCCATTCGTGTCTGGTTCGCTCTCTGCGTTGGGAAACGGGGTTCGCGTCACACATCTTACAAGTTATGTTAACAAGGCCTACAGTGCAACAATACCGTAGCTTCACTACAGCCTATGTGTATTCTTTGTTGTGCAAAATAAATTATGGAAAATGTGCAATTTATAGCCGTCCTCTGCCATGCACCTTTAGGCTACTGTGCAACCCACAGATCTGCACTAAAAGTAAGACAAAACCTTAGTTAAATCGCGTTAAATAACGGAGAAATCCAAACAACAATTCGGTGTTTATAGGTGACTTCAGACAGCGCTTCGTATAGTAATAGCTACCGGTATTTCACTCACCCGTCAAGTCCAACAGAACACTGCTACAGAGTATCGTTACACACCAAAAATTGAAAAAACGAAGTAGCTCCATTTAAAAGCCCATACAAGTCTCTCTCTCATTAATTTACTAATGACGTCTTGACAAGAACAAATATCCAAACTCCTCTCGCGTCGGAATCTATGGCATGTCTTGGGTCTGCCTGTTGCTCACATGCGACTCTCGCTCCATGTGTAGTGTATATAAACGAAATAAATAGAACAGGCACAACTTGCAAAGTCTACATGACTGACTCACTGTGCGCTACTCATGAAACAGGAAATCTCCAGAAGGGGTTGGACAGTTTCTTTTTCCTTCAGTGGCTCAGAGCGTCTTGCACCCTGTTATTAAGCAGACACAAACGCCACAGCGAGACAAGAACTGGCATGCACTAAAATAAGTCCAACCACCAAATAAGAGAACCACAATTTATGGGATGTAAAGTAAAGCATGTGTACATACGACACGCCCATAAAACTTATCACTTCTCTGCAGTAGGGGTGGGCAGATCGATCCCAAAATATCGATACTACAGATACTACGTCTAATTTTTAAAGATCGATTCTAATGTAAATAGGATCGATACCAGTTTCAGTTTCTCTATTCTACATTGTATCCATT
>JAODVN010157809.1:0-14621 GCA_025434125.1 Chologaster cornuta
TATTTTTACATGTCGTCAAGTATTATAGTGATTATAATCCACCTGGTCATTTGTTGTTTGTATATTTCTAAAAATATATGTATCCAGTCCAGAATTTCAAACCCCACAAGGAAACATGGCCTCACTGACCTAGACCAGGGCTGCTCGATTACGGACAACAGAAGAAAATCCATAATTTTGGTCAATAATGAAATCATGATTATTTTACATGGTTACTGAATGACTTTAGAAAGATGTTATAAAACCATTAAACAAATGTTAAAAATACCTTCCACTTTGAAATGTCCCTCATTAGTAATGGTGTTACATGCAACATATAAAAATAATCTTTGTTTTCTTGATTACGTTGTATTTGTGATTGTTACATGCAGCCATTTAAATCGTGATTAACATGACATCAATTACGCTGCCCTACCTGAGCCTTCCTCTTCTTCTTCCGGGTAAGGCTGCCCGTCCAGTCGCTGAGGCGTCTCATGCGGTTCTTGATGGAGCCTTTCTTCTGCAAGATGAACTCCAGCCCGGCCTGCTCCTGGTACTGTTCTGGCCCAGGGTCCTGGTACTGGTCCAGGCGGTCGCTGACAGTATGGGCCTTGTGCCTGCGGCAGGGCAGGGTGTATGATGAGTACTGCCGCACCTCGGGACACTCCTCTTCCGCTGGAGCATCTAGAACGGATGCGAAGGAAGCTCTGTGTGGCCTCTGGCTTGGAGGATGCTCCTGGAACTGTGGGGACCGCTCCCTGGCTGTGGGGAAGGTGGCAGCCATGCTGGGATCCCTGTAGAGGTCGGTTATTGACGCGGGGGGAAACTGTTCAGTAAAGGAGCCCAGCCGGCGGGTCGGGGAGTGGACTGGTGTTCGGAGGGCCTGGTCCTGGTCACACAGCTCCGCAGTCGGACCCCAGGGCGAGTCGTACCAGGAGCCGTCGGAGCTCAGCGAGCTTCCCTTGCTGGTACGGGCTGTGGAGGAGGTGGAGGGCGGCGGGGGGGCCGTGCGATGGGCCTCGGCCATACCTCCGGCGGCGGAGGTGGACGGAGTGACCCCGCGGCTGTGCGGGGAGAACTTGAGGAGCTGCACGGGCCCGGTGGCCGCTTCCAGGAGGAGGTCGCTGGCGGACGTGTTGGTGAACTCCACCCTCAGGCTGCCGTCCTTCTTGATCACCACCCGCGGGCTGCTCTGCTCCTCCACACCCCCGGCACGACCGTCGCCGTGCCCGTTGGTGAGCTCAGCATCGTAGGGGTTGTCCTCGTAGCTCTCTGGTACGCGTCTCGATTCGTGCCAGAGGCGCACCTTGGGACTGCTCCGGGCTCCCTTGGAGACGTACTCGTAGTGGCGGGTGACGTAGGGCTGCCGGCTCTTAGGGGGGGACAGACAACCACGACCCACAGACCGGGCTTTGTACGCCGATCCCCCGGGGCCACTTTTCCACCATGTATGGGGCGACAGAACCTCTTCTTTGGTCGAGCGGAACTTGAGTGAGTATGGCTTTTGTTTCCCAGGGAAAAGCAAGCCCTTGGGGCCCTGGATACTGTACTGGCTCTCTGAATTTCCCATTGCAGCCTGAAATATAGAGAATAACTGACATGCTGTTATGCTCAAACAGATTTGTACTACATGCAGGTTCAAAGGCAAGTGATTTGAACACGAGACAATTCACTCAAATGTTTTAAAACTAACCAACCTAAAATGTATCAAAAGGAGCTATAATTGATATATTAGGCCAACAACATCTGAAACTACATTCTTGTTTTTCTATTTTATAAACCCTACACCACGCTTGCTTGTGCTATTTCTTTATGTTAATATTTACTTCTTAAGAAACACTAGTATGAGAAATAGGCTTCAGGCAACTGTGGTAATGTGTAACAGGATTGTGCAAAATCACTTACAGACCATCATAACACTGCCATAACCAGCCAGGCATTTTATTAGAAGTAAGATGTGAACGAAACCTAATGTCATATTCACTTATTTGAACTTCTCCTCTACACGATAATTATATGGCGTTTAGAAGTAATTTAAAAGAACACGTTCAAGTTTTTCAAATCTGTTCAACAGAATGCAACAACTTAATTCACATTTCTCTTCAACATCTATAACAGATGTGACACTTTTCTCCAAACAGATAACACACAGCTCAAACTCACCCGTTCTAAAGCGTCTCCTCAGAGTGTAGCTTTGCCGTGTGCATGGTTCTTAGTGCCCCGGTGTTTGAAAACCACAGTCTCCTTCAAGCTCATCTGAGGAAAGAACACAGGGAGGGTTTGTTAGTGTTCGTCTCCTTCCATGGGAACATGGTATGTCTTGAACTGTATTGAACTCTTGTTTGATAACAGGTGGGCCAATTAGAGAGTACAATAATCCTTAGGCTTGGAGAAGACAAACATTTTGCAAGACAACAGTCACCCTTCACTGTGATTCACAAAACAGATCTTGAGCAGAGATTAAACAGACGTTCCAAATGTACGTAAATGTTTTATACCGACGTCTTCTAAATGGTGAGCCTCAGTGCCAAAAAGATACGCAAACCCCCAACAAAGAAAAAACTAAAACAAAGCTCACTGTTGATGACAACTCCAAAAACATAAAGTTACCACCAGTAGTATCCACATGACACGTCAACCAAGGTGGACGACAGCATAATATAATGCCACTCTGACTACTGTAAAAGTTACTCCTCCAATTGACTAGCTCTCTCCGTCCAGCCCAACAAACCAACCAACATTACTTGCATTTTTCCAAACTCTGCACAAGTCAGTGACGTCGTCTTTGGCCGGGGATGGGAACGTTTTTGAAAGCCGGCTACAGTTTACCCCTGTGTTTATTTTTAAACATTGGAACGCTGGCTCTGCTTTTTATTTTTTTTCTCTTCACTCCCTACCGCCAAATTTGTCCGGGGGCAGGGCTCCAAAACCATGAACGGCTGGAGAGGTTCCTCTGCCACATTGCTAGGCGTCTTCTCAGAAGCGGCATGACTCCACGGTGTGTAAAATAACCCACTTAATGTAGCTCCAACTCCGGGGTTAACTTCAAATAACACTAACCTTGCTGAGCCTTGTCGCACAAGTCCAGCATGCGAGAGGTTACAGTGTAAATAGTTGTGCCGAAAGCCATAACCTTCAGGATTAAGTTATCTACGGCATTAAGAAAGTTTGTCCCCTGCTTATATTAACCTTTACCGGAGAGTCTATTTGCTCTGTTTACTGAGAAAATAGGTTGCTGCACACAGGAGAGTATCTATTTCACATTGGTTTAGCTAAGACTCAAATAGTTCAAGTTTGAAGGTATAGCAACTCATATTAGATTCCATAGACTAGGGCAAATAACATGTACAGTGGCACACAATAGCTAAAACTATTCAATTCTAAACTACAGGTTATTAACCAAGTGAAAGATAACTAATGAGTTATCTAACTGTAGACCTTCACAACACAGCAGCTTTAACATTGTCGAGAGATACCGGCTTGGTAATGAAGCTGAATTTGAGCCAATGGGGTCTAGTAGTTAAGCGCTTCAGACAGTGATTAGAGGCATATTTAAAACAGGGAGACAACATGACAACAGATAAGGTACCAAAAAGGCACATAACTCCTGCCAACAATAAGGTACTGTATAAAACTCCTCACAGGCTATAGCATTTCCCCTATAATATCAGGCAGGTTATTTGCATCTCCAAAAATGACTGGTGCCATTATAGGAATGTGCTGCACTGCACACATACAGTATGACAGGGGGTTGAGTTCATCTTAGGGCTATACAAATAATCACATCTTTATCATGCTTTCTATTTCAGCTACTAACGATTATGAAAACAATATATCTATAAAAATAAACGATTATTTTGCACATTACGTTACGTGCAAGTGAACTCTTATTTTGTCGTGTTCTGAATGACAGGTGCAGGCTCACTTTTGCGTTTCGCCCCTCGCAGGATGAAAGTGAAAGCTCAACGTAAAAATAACGGACTATGAATGTTTTCACTGTTAATTTGTTTCACCGTTTTTTTGTTGTTGATGCCTTTCCAAAGTCAATGACTAATTTGACTTGTGTGGTCATAGGCCTCATTAATAACCCCAGATAGCTGTGTGAGAACTGGTGGACTATTTCACATGACTGGACTTCTTCTCTTACACGGATCAGCCACAACATTAAAGGAGGGGAGAACAAGACAAGTCTTCTTTTCAGCTGCACACAAACATGCCCACCCTCCTGCCTCCTCCTCTCCCCTGCTCGACGTCCCTGCAGGCCATCTGCTCTAAGGGCAAGAGAGCGCTGCCATCCTACCACTCCCTTACATGCCCTGTGACCTGGCATTCTTCTCCTCTGCCCCAATAAGGCTCCCACGTATTCGTGCAGTGTTTAGTCTACCAGCTTATGGGTGTGCGTCTGTGTGTGTGTGTGTCTGCATGTGTCTTGGGTCTGAAGAGAGAAGAACGGACCACGCTTCAACACAACATAAACTCTCCGTGTCATTGCCTATATGTCCCGATTATAAGTCCATAAAACAGCGTCTGAAGTTCCACGCTTTGGATTCCAAGCCCACTCGTCCTTGAAGGTAAACTAAGCAGCGAAGCAGAGAACAAAGTGACACACTAAGGCTGTGCCTTTGAGAAACGTCGTAATGCACTGCTGCTTGTTCAGTTGTTAGAAGCCCTCCCTGCTAACTTCATACAGTACCAATAGAAAACAACAATGGAAATGTTTTGTGCACATCATTTCAGAAGGCTGCCCCAAAGACAACAATGGGAGAAACACTGAAAAACATTGTATAACTAACTAAAACAAAAGAGAACAGACTTTAACAGAATTTAAAAATAAACAGTGAAAGGTGCATTTGCTACAAACTAAGAGTACGTATGAAAAAGAGCTTTTGAACAGCATGGGTAACAAGTAAGAGCAATGAAGTCATGGTGTAGTATTAGATGTGACTGCAACACAATAGCCCTGCCTTCCCCCTGTCAAATCACGTCCCGTGGGACTCTGTTATCACTTTCCCCTGGCCTGCTGACGGCACAGGTCTCTTAAAGGCGCAGTGTTGGCAATCCCACACTGTTGTACTAGAAACCTCTTGAATTCAATACTCTAGCAGCCCACAAGTGCTTCCTTTATTTAGTCAAACAGCAGCAGGACTCCACATGCAGAATACAGGGATACTAGAGCCGTTCAAAATATCCTGCCACTATGAGCATTTATTCTTCTCATATGAGCTGGTTTTAAAGTATGCTGCGGTTGGTTGCTTATGAGGGAAGAGATCTATCTATGAATCACTCAATCCAAGCCTATATTGCTGTGTGGTCAATTCAACTATGATGCCAAAGCCGCCAAACATCCATCAAAGTGGCTGTTAGTGTCGTTGGACCTTTTTCATTACATATTTAGGACTACGCAATGGCTCCCGACCAAAAATGACATGGCGTCTCCTGAATGATTTACACGGATGCCGATGCCAAGAGAGTCCAAACATTCGCAAACATGTTCTTATACAGGGTGCCCCACCCCCACTTAGAGTACACAAAAAGTACCCCTGACGACTTTAACAGGGGACACAAATCATGTCCTGTTGGCGATTTATAAAAGTTAACCATGCAAATGTAACGAGTGCAGGTGCGATAGAAAGAGAGAAAAAGATAGTGAGTGAATAAATAATCAAACGCATAAAATGCTACAGTAGCTCATGACCATGGCAAAGGCATAACATGCACACATAAAACACAGCGGAGTGGCAATGTCTCCTGCGTACGGTCACTTTCTTAACCCATAAACATAGTTTTCCCATTCAGTGTGTATGCACACCTGATAATAAACCTGTAATAATAATCTGCATTCAATCTGTGGTTATGGATACACAGACATAGTCTAGGCCAAACTTTAGATGGACCCTATGATTCTGATTGGAATCGGGTTAAAGCCCAAGCCGAAAGAAATGATCCATGAACACCATGATCGGAGGAGAAACGGGCAACCTGATGACAATTTCATTCTGAAGCAGAGAGGTAGTATAATCTGTTCAATGACCCGAATGAACGAAAACTTCTACCATGTAAACAATTAAACCCTAGGACTCCCTGGCTGCATTATAATGTGCATGCCCCATCTTTGGGTATGGCGTGATGCAGGTCAACTATTCTGCACAGCCACTGTACAATGGATGTGTTCCAAGAACGGTACAAAGTCTGAACAAATCAACTGCGACGCAAATAAATGAATGGGAGTTAATACGATGACTTCATCTAGAGCCGTACATTTGTGTTAATCAAATATAGCCTCACTCTCCAACATACCTACAACTCCTAGAAGCTAGCCAGTTTACCCTTTGCTAGCGGGACACATTACATTAACAACTAGATAATGTGTGCATGTTAAACATCAATTAGGATAAGTTGCGACAGCGCATGTAAACACCAGACCCGATTAGGTGACATCCCATGTAAACAGGTAACCCCCACAAATGTCAATCGGAAAGATTTCAGTCAGAAAAAAAACTAAAAAGTGTCCATCTAAACCCGGCTACTTGTGCCTGAAAGTTACATTTCATTTAGTATAAAGAAACAAAGGCGGAGGAAGGCAAAATGCAGACTAGACACCAAAACATCTCTTACCTCGGCGGCCCAGGCTTTAATCTGAAAGCTCTTTGAAGCAAGGAAAATGCAACCGTGCTCTCTGATCTCAGAGTGGATCCTGCCTGTGAAAGCTTGTCTTAAAGTGGCGTACACACACACACACTGACTCACACATCCAGATGCTCTAGGACACACGTGGAAACTCCCTACCCAGTTACTTTGCCAGCAAATCCTCCCAGGGTATCCCGGGGCAACGGAGTGCCCAGGAGGATGAGGGGAGAGGGGAAAAAGTGAAGATGACCAGAAAAATAATGCCAGGATGTTTTATGGCTCTTCTCCATGTAAAAGATTCTTCCAGAAACAGAAATGCTCCTCTACCAAAACAGTGTTTCCTATAGCCTGCTTTTTTCCATTGGCCAGAAACAAGGACGTGCATGACTTGGGAAAGCCAAGTGGGTTTTCCACTGCTGCTTTGAGGCGACTAGGCGAGACAAGCTGGCGTATGATGGCCACAGAGCTTTCTTGGGGGGGGCACAGGGGAGAGGACCACATGACTGGAGCTCTTGTCTGACCCTAAAATACCATAATGACCCCATGAGGGGGCAGGGAGCAGACTACATAGTCAGAAAATGTGTGTGTGTGTGTGTGTGCGCGTCTGTCTGTGTGTGTGTGTGGTGGGGTAGAGAAAAAGAAAAAGAGATAAATACAGTTTAAAAATAGAGAAATATAGCTCGATTAAGACTAAAGCAATCACTAAGGAGTAATTACTAGAGAAGGACGTATTTCAGTAGGCAAAGAGCAGGGAACTGTTTGCAAGGTCTACTAGGTCAATCTGGGGCCTTCCTCTGGAGTTAGAATGTGTGAAATGTCTTAGAATGTCAAGCCTAACCTAATCCTCGTCCTAGTGGAGCCACGGTGAAAACACGCGTGTGGTTCACATAGCTGTGGACACACTGTCAAACTGGACTCATTCAGAGAGACAGAGAGAGAGATCATATCAAATTCTTAGTGGACACCGCGTGCCACACATTTCTGGAAGCTTGTGAGTTGTGTGATATGGCCTTTACAACCACATTGTGACAACAAACTGGGTTTAATTAAAGGTGAAGTCAGCGATGATATAGAAAGAATGTTTAGACTTGAACTTGGGATGTGCGCGATTAGTCGGTTAAACGCTGGGACCATCACTAGTCAACACCATATATACTAGTCAGTTAAACATATTATTACATTTTATATAAAGTATTGGCTTAGTCAGTCACTTCCTGCCTCAGCCTGCACATGAAACAGGCACAACTCTAAAAGCTTTGATGTTGCCATTAGTCTAGATCCGCTCGCAGAAGACGACTCAATTATTAAATATGTAGTGCAGCGGCATGCATTATCCTAACAAAGCAGTTATCAAACATATCTGGATTAACAACCTCTATGCTTTCTATTTAACCTTTCAGTACAACTGCATTTAATATAATTAAAAATAAAAAGTAAACATTCTGTCGGTTTCCTGACCGTTTGTTCACCTTGACAATGTTAACCCTGATTGTGATTAAATTAGATGGTTTTCTGAGTGTTTTTAGAGTGTTGTATTTTTAGACTAGTCGGCTATTCTAAGATTAACATTTCGTTCAACCGACAGAGAAATGAGTCGCTAGGAACATCGCTAATTGGAACTTGATCAAAACAAGAACACCTCTCCCTTCAACGCCATAGGTGCACTCTCAGAAGCTCCGCCCACCCTGTGTTTGTGTTCCAATTAAGGGAGCCGGGTTGTGTAGAAACAACAGACTCTCTTTTCAGCATGCACACACAATCGGTAGGACACACAAAAACTGTATTGTAAAATCACTGACTGCACCTTTAATGCCAAACACTTGCAATACATAGGTTAGAATAATTGTTATTGAACTACTGTATGATTTTTTTTGTTATTGTACATAAACAAAATAGAATTGGGACAAATCCAACACAACCCATCTGTTATTTTACGATCATAGATGCCTTTGTCATGTTTTACACGAGAAGCGCCAACATGCTAACTTTTCAAAGTCACGTCCATGCCTTTGCCTCTGTGAGAGCAGATGTGGAATAGTGCCGTGTCCGGCGGCTACTCCACATAGAGACGTCAGCGCCACAGAGAGGGCCACAATAACAGCAGCCTTCGCCCAAGCAGGCCAAACAACACTGTTAACATCAACAATGGTCCCAACGCACCAGTCTGGGCAGCTCTCAAAAGCCTTTGTCCAACTTTGCATGGAAGCTGCTGAAGGGCTAGTGAACAACACGCCTGCATAAAAGGAGCAGCACAAAGAGAGGGACTCTGTGAGAGAAGGCACGATGGAGACGATGTGCATTCATACAGAGCAGGTGCAAGGTCTGACTCCACCGAGCCTAACAGGCTGACCTCTAATCAAGACCAATTGAAACCATGAGGCTCTCCGGAGACAAATTATGCCTCTTGTGAACGTAGGCAAGGACTGTAGGCAAATTACTCTGTGTGCTTTTTTTATACCACTGATTGACTGACTACAAGAACCTGGATATGCTTGCACTGTAGGGGTATACCCACAAGGTAGCACACAAGGTTAATAATGTCCTATTGCCATTTCCACTGAATGGTTGAACAGAAAATGTTGCATTTACACAAAGCAAATGGAATATCTCCTGTAAATCTCACGCGGGCCATGCTAGCATTTCTTTTCCCTTTTTGTGGAGCATGTCAAGCTCCAAGTCCAATGGTGTCCCTGCTTGCCGGTCCCTAGGCAGCCAATTTCCCCTCCCCACACCGCCTCTTTCTCCCTCCCACCTCTGTCTACAATTACCACAGCTAAACCAACACAGGACCACAAAGCAGCCTCCATAATGAAAGCTTGTAAAACGTAAAAGGTGAGTCTCTGGCCTCGGGGAAGGGAGGCTTCGCTTCCACGGGGCTGGCTGGCTGGTTCAAGGTGCACTGAGATAGTTGTATGGCAATGAAGGGCACTTGAATGAATGAAGTAGACACTGTTTAACTACATCAACTGGCTGATGATAGAATACAGGTTACTACAGTAGCACATCTTGGTACATGTGGGTAAATTATGTCAATGACATAGTCGTCACAAATGGCAAAACAACCAATGACGAGAGAGAAAGGAGAGAGAGAGACAGAGAAACCATACAATTAAGAGACATGAGTAATATCTCTCAGCGTGCCGTTACCTTCATCAATTGTTATGGCGTGACATCAAATTTTGCTTGAAAGAGGCGGGTAGTATTTCATGCATTGATTACACTGGTCTCTGGGGACTACAGTCTCTTAGCACAGAGGGATCAAGCAATTAGTGAACCCAACTAGGGAGGAGTAAATTTGTTAATTGCTCCTTTTAACGCAGAGGAACGGATCGCTACGCTCAGAAATATGTTTAATGAGTACAAAATTTGAACATTCATAGCGTCAGCAGGACTTAAACAGCAATATCTAAGACAGGGTGCTGCGGACCATCAAAGGTTACGTCAGACACTCATTTCTCTGCTTGATGCTTAAGCTTTTAGATGGTGTGTGTATTTGGTCGACTAACTACATATATTGCATGTGTCACGGAGTATGGCTGTGTGTGTGTACACGTTTATCAAGTATTCCAGTGGAAGCTGTCTATTGTGCTCACATCTTCAAAGAGAAAGACGACAATATTTCTTTCTATACATTTATAAACGATTATCAAATGTATGTTGAATGTTACAATATGTGAGTATGCAGATTTGCGGTCACTTCACTGTTAATCACAACAGTGCAAAGCATTGCCGGCTTTGGCTGTATTGTGTGCAATGGATCCACATTGGAAATTCATGAAGCCCACGAATTTAACCCCCAGAATGACCTTTCACTGTCCATTAAGCTGCTTAATTACCAGAAGAGCTACAGGAAAGCCAAACTACACCTGCAGTGCCACCGCTGTTTAGTGGATGGCTCTCTCTCTCACACACACACACACGCACGCACACACACACACACACGCACACACACACACACCTCATTATGTGTGCATATGGCTGTATCTGCGATGTGCAGTGTCATCCATCATGCAGCCTGCTCAAAGCACTGTGGATCTGGGGTGATGCCATTTCTGCATGTCTAAATGTTTTTATGAATGCTTTTTTCATATATGTGGGCACCCTTACACTAATCAACATTGCATTTCTCTTCACAACAACGTGGATGCCAAGAGACAACATCTAAACTTCTAGAACCTCCCTTGTGCTAAAAATAATTCTCCCAGGGAAATTCCATTGGAGCCTGTGTCTGCAGTAACACTGTGCTAGACAGACACAGACAGCCAGATAGGAGACTCCCAAGACTGCTGGGGATATCCACACCCCCAGACCTAGGGAAATGTTCTTCCTCATTACCTGACTGAAGGTAATAGAAAATGGCAAGACAATAGATAAAACACTGAAAACCAGACAAAGGTATTTAAAAGCAAATAGAAAATCAGTTTTCTTTTCCAAGTAAGAAAAACCTGAAGGTACAACCTGAAATTTGCAGTGACACAGCACAATCAATTTTGGAAATATCTCGGTACACAATATGAAGGGCGTGCGTGCGTGCGTGCGTGTGTGCTGTGCCTACGGAGGGACCAGTGCACCGCTGTCATTGGGGGTCAATGTGGTTTGTGTGGCGCAGGGGTGAAGCTAGCTAGCGTCTGTACTGTTCCTATGCAACTGACCCCGTCCCTCCTAACAAAATGAGAACTGCAGTCTAATGGTGGGCCAACCCAGTTGAATGTAAAGTAGGGTTATTTATCCCTTTTCATTTCTATTCTTCCCTTCATTTAATGATGATTATCTCTCTCTCTCTGTCTTACATTATCATGTACTATAGGTTGTATAATGCATGCTTAATTTGCCTGCATTAAAGCAAGACTACGTCGCCACCAGTAAAATCGACTCGCTGTGGGACGATCTGTCATCCGGCACGCGGTGCGGGCTCTAGTGATTAATGCCATCAGTCCTTGAGGTGCTTGCTCATTACCATAGCAGCAACGTCCTGTAAATGTGCCACGCGCTAGACGTTCTAGACTCCCAAAGGTGATCCATCAAACTGCATTGACAAGCGCGCCAAAGTAAATGCATCACGTAAGCCGGTGGAAAGGTCAGTCAGAATCACCAGAGGTTTCAGGAACGCCATGTACAGAATCAGGCTGTGTGCCCCAATGACATGCTGAGCACAAGAAAAGAAGACCAAGCACACGCGCACATGTAGGTGTCCCATCAATCCCTGCATCAATAACAGAGACAAATATCTTGAATCAATTCACCAGTGATTAGGAAATGAGGAATTGCTCAAAGTGCCACCAACACGGAATCCCAGTAAGTGATGGGTGGACTGAGCCAACCATAATGCGTCCAGATTCTCTCCATGTATGTGTGTGTGGTTTGTGTGCCTCCTATCCAGCCTACACCCCATCAATCACTGGCACAGACAGACAAGATCCCATCTGCATTCTTGTGGAGCTCTGACGCCAGAGGGAGCTTGGCACTGTGGCCACAAGCCACTGAGCACCCCCCACACACACACACAAACACACCACCACCACCAGAGATACCAGCTGGATGCTGCTGTGGGCCTAGAACCCATATTCAGAAAGCCTTCAGTGGTGTGAGCTCTTGGGCTGATGCATGTTTACGTGAGCCTTGAGCAGGGAAGGCCAGTCGGCTATATGACTGTGATGGTTGCGGTAATTCAGTCACTGACCCGTTGTTGCCAAGAGGATCCATGTGTTAGTGATAAGCAAGCACTCCTATTGGCTATGCATCCCCCACATAGCCTATTACGGATCAGACTATGTACCAACTTCTCACCCTAATTGACCATCAATCATTCAGTTCCCTGCAGTCTTGGGAGAGGGGGTTTACAAGACAAGTCTGACAAATAAACAAATGGCTGACCTGGAAAGCAAAATAAATGAATAAAATTGATAAGTAGGGCAGACAGACAGCGTAAATAGGTCACTGGGCCGCCGTCGTCGGTGCTAGCTCAGCACATATCTAATTCATCACAGCCACAATCGCTGAGGCCTTAATAAGCGGTGTGAAGCTGACAGGCAAAAGACAACATGGAGTCTTGCGTCATACAAGTCTGGACTTGTCTGGTTGGTTTGCTCACCAAGATCAAGGCTAATATATGGGGACAAAGGAACTAAGCTTTAGGTAGCCATTACCTGAAGCAGTTAGCCTCTACATTAAAGCCCTTTCCTGCACCACAATGGTATGCCTAAGAATTAGCAAGCGCTGGAATACAATTGACACTGCATAAAGTCCTTTACAAATGAATGTGATATTGTACCAGTAAGGGTGTGGTATTCTTACTACAGTGAGCCTGGATATAGTTACTGTAGATTAGAGTCAGTGAGAGTTGATGGCATCACATTCTGGACCTACATTAGAGCTATTGGCACAGTACAGTCAGACAGCTCCCTGATTTGTACAGGGACATTTGCAGACACCCATAATGTCGATTAATAGATTAAAACACTGAGAAGACATCACTAATATGTCAACATCTTGATCCACATTGGCTCATGGGTGTCAAACGTGTATAGATGCAGTCTATGATAACTATAGACAAAAAGGTGTGGCGAATGTTAAGATATAGCCCATTCACTTATCACTAATCTAATTTATGAGATTGAGTCTATTATCAATGTTACTGCTGTTCAAGGTCCTAGTTCTACCTGGTATACATTAACCCAAACATGGTACTCTCCACATATAGCACAAGGGGATACAAATTCTGCACCATTTTGCCTGCTCAGCAATACATGGTAATTTATGATGAGCAGTGATGGCTAGATGGTGCCGCATGCGCACATACCCACAGTAGAGAACTGGGCTCCCAAGGTGTGAGATTACTCTGCACATAGTCTCGCAGAGCCAGACTTTACTTGCGTAAGATCTGGGACAAAGTATTGGCCAACTGCGCGGCCCAATACCCGTCTAATTGACAGGAAGAAATCTACTACATGACTCGGCAACCAAACCAGAATATACACAAAATAGAAAAATGTCAATATCATTAGTCTGGCTGTTTTGCAGGTCTTGTATGAAACTTAAATAGCTATCAAATAAATGGAAATACTGATAATGCATTCACATTGTTGGCTTATTCAACTCACAAATCGCTCAATTGCTAATGAGCTGTCTAAGCCCTCTCTAGTGTCCAAACCACCAACTTGGGGTGGGCATGTCTTACGCCAGCAATGACCAGAACTAGATCTACAGTAACATTTGTAAAACAAAACACACAAATAGTGTGCTTTCCCTTAACAAAAAAAAAAAAAACATAATATTATTACACTATGGACCACAAACAGGCACTAGGTAACAGCAAAGGATTTTAGGATTGCTATCAAAAAGAAGATGTAGAGAACATCTGTTCTGCCATTAGTAGTCGCCGAACTCCCTCACACTGGATATTAGCATAAAGTAGAAAAGTTCTCAACTGTTGCCGATGAACAGGAACATGCCTCTTTGCGAGCTGAACCCGTCGGCGGTGTGCATGCAGGGTTCACTGCCAATAAAAATCTACTACCTGATAGTGCTGCTGACCAGAGCCATGTAAAGAGAGTTGCATCATCACCGTTCACTCAGGAATGTTTTGCCATCGCAATGGAGCCTCAAAATACTTCCCCGAAGTTTTAAATGTAAATCGGTGCATTTATTGACTACTAACTATAAAAAATAAAAAACATTTTATATAAAACATTCCCCACCAAGCAATTCCTGGAACTATTTTGCATTAGGTTTTGCTTCTTCATGAACCGTGTGACAGTTATTTACATGTCTCTGGTGCTGACATGCTTTCAGGGCTCTATGTATCAGACGTTCAGCTCAAGTCACTTATGTAATGCTAATTAGCGGAAGAGGCTGAGACTATACCCTGCACATGATATCAAGCGCCCAGACAGTAGATCCAATTAGGTACAGACTGTCTGCAATGCAAGCACACATTACGCACGCAGAGATTCTAGAAAAATGCATGTTTTAGAGGTCTCCCTGCTCCAACACACCTGATTCTAATGAATGGCTCG
>JAODVN010158016.1:0-11036 GCA_025434125.1 Chologaster cornuta
AGCAACGAATGCATTTTGGGAAATATAGTCCAGGCAAAGCATTAGCCAGTATTATTATAACTATGAGTATTAGGCCTACTTGTCATCGTATTTTGAAATTGGTTGGGTTTAAAATTAGATACCATACGTCTTTTCTTGACGTAGATTACAAAAGTAAATTTCTTGAAAACATATAATACTATTGCTGATATAGGCTATAGCTATATTAGCCTACCCAAGTACAACTTTGGCTACCCACAATGTCAGTAATTTCACTCCGGATTTATACTGTTGGGGAGTAGCAAATACGTTAAATCATGTAGGGTTACTCTAGCCTATGCCTACACCCTATCCAACCGACATCTCTCAAAACGAGCCCCTGTTGGAGCCATGCCAAATGCGTACGTGCCAACTTGCTTGTGGCTTGTCTTGAAGATAGCGCGTAGTCCTCTGAAGCCAACAGATTCAAGTTCATTCATAAAATATTTTATTAATCCAAGCCATTATGGTTCACATTATTATTTGATGTCTGTCATGTATCATAATCGCATAAAGCTCATGCAACTACACCCGTTTGTTTACTATTAAAAATAAAAGTATTTAAACAATTAAATCGCAATCAAAATGTATCACAATAACGTCTGTTTATGAAAACATGTATTTTTGTGTGAATGGAATTTCACAAATGCAAATCCGGAATAAAACAAAAACAGACAACGTACACACGAGGGATTTGACGTTGAGGGGTGGTGTTTGTGAAATCACGTCAGTGTGGGAGTCACAAAAGCAAGCGCACGCAGATCGGCGCCATGCAATACAGTCTGACCGATAGTTAGCTTGAAAATGTCTTGGAGATTGCAGCCGCAGCGAAGTGTGTGTTTACCTGCACATTTTGATAGATTTTGCTGACATATAAAGAGCAGGTTGAATACATATGATAAATATATTGTGTTTTAACGTTGGGGATAACTTGTATTTATTTGTATTTACCGTAACGTTACAGCAAGTGGATTCAAAGTTATCTGTTACAGGACGCGTGTAATGGATTGGAATTAAAGACACAGTGCACACATGGTTCTGCATACTTTGTAACATGGAGGAGAAAAGTGCACTTGAACTGGACCGAGAACGACAGTATTGTGAACTTTGCGGGAAAATGGAGAATCTCCTGAAATGCGGTAGGTGCAGAAACTCATTCTACTGCAGCAAGGAACATCAAAAGCAACACTGGAAAAAACATAAGCTAATTTGCAAAGAGGCAGACAAACAGATTCACCAGAAGGCAACTCCAACACAACCGTCAGAAGATGTAAAGGAACATGAGCACTCCCAACAAAAGAACCTTGCTGTACAAGCAGAGAGCGCGTCCCCGAACGACGACAGAATGAAAGGGTTCATAACAAATGCTGAAGGACCGGGAATCGCTGACAGACCACCAGGAGATGATGCTTCTTACAATGCCAAAAGTAATGGACAGTCTAGACCCTCACCTCAAAAACTTGCCGTTGAGTACATCATCCCATGTATGAGCAAGCATGGCATTTGTGTTGTTGACAACTTTCTCGGAGAAGATACTGGACTGTCTATTTTAGAAGACGTCAAGGCTCTGCACAAAACGGGCAAATTCACAGATGGCCAACTGGTCAATCAAAAAAGCGATTCCACAAAAGATATTCGAGGAGATAAAATAACATGGATAGAAGGCAGGGAGTCTGGCTGTGAGAAGATACGTTTTCTGATGAGTCGTATGGACGACTTGGTCAGACACTGTAATGGTAAACTTGGAAACTACACGATAAATGGAAGGACAAAAGTAAGTATAGCGTTAGTAAAACAACGTATTCGTTTTCATAGTTTGCTCATCACAGCAAATGTTCAGATGGCTGCATTTGTATGTACCTGTAGCTAATTATTACATGAATGTTGCATAAACCATGCTTTAGTGTCAGCAACCCTGAGCACTACACAGCACATCTTTCAGCTAGCAGGACATTTCCTTTACTCTCTATGACTCACCCCATCTTAACCACCTGTGTCAATATATGAACACCCTGAGTCATCTAGTCATGGGTATCAGCTTGGCCATGGTCATAAGTAAGTCAATGTGTAATAATTGTTTCACAAAGCATTTTGTTGGATGTGAAACCATTGCCACAGGAAGAGCTGGGTTTACGTGCTGTGCTCATTGCAAGCTGAATGGTATGACACTGCCCTGGCATGCATAAGGTTTATTAACTTGCATGTACAGTATTGCTGTTCTAAAACATAACTGTGATATATTTCAATCTACTGCATCATGCACCAAAATAAAACTTCATATTCTAGAAGAATATGAAGAAACAATAGTGACATTGCAACTTGGCTTACACATTTATTTCTGTTTTCTATATTATTGACAGCGTAGGGTTGTGAGATTGGAGACCTTCCCTTGAGGCTGCCGGTTTAAATGCTCCAAGTCAACATGTACACACCCTGCTGAACATGTTCTTCAGCGGGACACTGAAACTAGTTCCAAAGGTGCTGTACCTTAGCACCGTGAATTTCAACCAACAGGGGGAGGGAAGGGGGTGGGTAAAGATAGGTCCATATCTGCAAGTGTGATCTTGAGATGATTATTTAAAACAATGAGCCTCATTTATCAAGTGAAATACCCAGAGGACAAGGCCAAGACCACATATAAAAAAAATCTTCCTTGATTCTTAAAAAAATGTCTGTCTATAGTAGCACTGTTTATAAAAAAAAAAAATCTTAATCCACAAAATACAATAACATAACACGCTGTAAAGAGAAATCGCTTCATGTAAGCAAAGGAGATAACGGTTTCCAAGACAGGCAGTTTGCCTGTGAACAAAGGCAGAAACATAGTAAAACAATGCTTTTGTGGACGGCATAAATATGCGCTCAAAATCAGTCATGAGACATTTGGCATATATTTTTTGACTACTTGCATTGGACTTTAGAGTGTACACAGATGTAGTCGCAATGCAGACTGGTTATCACGTACGTATTGTGGGAAACAGGGCAGGAATAACTCCTTGAAATGGGAGCATTGTGGGCAAAAAGGTTGTGAACCAACCACTACCGTAGCAAACCCTGGTCTAGAAGTCTCATTTAAGGGGAAGCAATACAAATAAGTTTTCCAGATCAATAAAGCAGAACACCAAATGATGTGTTGTATGTAATATAGGCTTAAGGACTGGCTGATATTTATTTATCTATGTATTTATTTAAAGTACACACACACACATTGTATTCTAACGTGGCATACGGAAAGAATGAGGGCAAACAGCTGCTAATCGTACATTTGAGCATTTGTGCATTTGAGACAATAGGGGAGCAACTGTACTCAAGCAAGATTAAATTTGCAATCTTGGATATTCACGTTTACCTATGATAAACCAATTAAAGTAATGGATAGCACTGAGGCTTGAGAGCCACTCTGTTTTATCTGTCTGCTAGACCCGTCATTGTTGATTGGCATACACTTGTGACTTGGGAGATTGAGCTGGGCAGTAGGCTAATTAATCATTAGTCAAGTACAATGATGACACCAGTCAGTGAAATAGGCTGCTAAAAATATATATATATTATATATATTTCAATATTTTATAATATTTTCATTTAAAGACGAAGTTGGTGAATGTCTTAATGGGGTTAAAATAAGAGATGTGTCAGTTTAATAAACTCAGCTCTGTCCAGATAAACCTTGACTTACTTACAACTTGCATGTGACCTGGTCAACAAGACATTGTGCCCTCATTTCTCAGACACCGCTCCCTCTCTTCACATGGAATATGGATGGTATAGGCAGACTATATACAATCATTCCATAGGAGTTGGACCTAATGGCCTTTTTATTAGCTCTTAGAAACAACATTATGTCACCCTGGTGACTCAGAGGATGTTATGGTCAATGTGCTATCTTTTCGTAAAGATCAATATAGGGCAACACATATACAGTATCAGTTCATATGACGTCCATAACCTCTAAAGCATGCAGCCCGCTACTGAACAAGGGCAGAGGAAGTTTAGCATGATCAAATCATGTCTTAAAGGCATACGATTTAATTTGAGTTTACAAATACTACTTCTTTCTTCAGTACATTAGGCACTTGATAGAGTTGGGCTGCTATTTTGCCTTATATTAATAACACTGTAATAATTATGTTTAGGTGATTAGCACATTGTGTACCTCCGGGGTACGTTTTACTAGCTCAGCCCCATTCATTGTGAAACGTATTAGCATTTTTGCTTTCTGTTTGTCTTTTTGGTTTGGCGTATCTGCCTTGCCACATGACACACAGTCTAGTTGACATTAGCAGTTGTGCAGCTGGCATCAAACGGAGACATTAAGAAGTTAGTTTCTACCTACTACCCATGTGGCTTTGGCAAACTCATGGCTGTACGTGGACCAGGGAACGCTGCATGACTTGCACAAATGGAGTGCCACCAGTATCAATGGCTCCGAAGGACACACTACAATTACAATACTTTACAAAGATTAAGAGGAGAAAGAAAGACAATAATGTAGGCTATTTAATATTATCATTATTGTTTTTCTTTCCCTCAATTACATTGTGGGTTATTGCAGTCTAGAAAACATAATTCACTATATCATGCCATCATCAGTATAATGTAATCAAGGATAACACACATTACCAATATATTATTACAGCGTGTTAATACAGTGCTTACATTTTAAGAACAGTAAAGATGATATTAAAAGACAAAAGGTCTTGAATCAGCATCAAAATTAATTGAAGTATTACGGTACTGGAAGTTTATTTCAAATTTATGTTTTCAAGGGTGGTTTGAAGGTCATTTCTTGTCCACAGGCACGAACAAAATACATGAAGAGCCTGAGCTTGTCAATTACTCAGGGTATCTGCAGAACACATTCTAATTAATACAATGGCACATTCCGCAAACATTTTAATAAAGTTTGTGTTGAAAAGCATTTTTAAACACCATACAATTTTGAGTAATTTATTACAGTTTATTTGAATTGTTTACAGTCTTTCATATAGTCCCTCTATTTGGGGACCATTGACTTATTTGGACTTATGAATTCCCAAGGAAGTTGATCCATGACCTAGATTTTGTTTTTAACTCGTAACATAAGCAGACAAGAGGAAGTCATGTGGTAACCGCCCCAGCACACTGGAGCAGAAGTTATATAGGATACATTTGTCATATAGGATACATTTGTCACCCGCCGTGCTGACACGTTATATACGGTACCATGCCTGTCCTTGTTCACTCATTCTCATAGGTAGGGTGCTGCAAACAAATCTCCCAGTAAAATGCTTGTGACTAAAGAAGCCCTTAGACAATTAGACAGGTGGCTGTGCATTTATTCATTATGCATGTAAGTACATTATACATACAGTAACAATATAACCTAGGTTTTTCACAAACCACAGTAAGTCTGAAAGTATCACCTAACTCACTATGGCTAGCTCTTAACCCTGTGAATTCCTCAGGTTAACATACATACAGTACATAGCAGTCTTGTGTATGTTGAGCAGGCGTATTTGGTTTAGTAAGCAGCAGCATTGTGATGAATGTGACTCACAATGTTTCACTATACAGTAGGTGTTCCATGAGAGACATGATGGATACCATGGGACATTGTTGACTTTATTGGACATTTACGCCAGTGACTCAAGGTGTTTCAATATACAGTAGGCTCACATCTTTCTGACATCTGCTGTAAATATTTCATGGAATTCAGCCTGTAAGAAGTAAATATTGCCTCAGTATTTAATTGTAAACCTCAAGACGGAGCTAAAATAGATGCAATCCAATAAAACACAGATCACGACGTGTCTGTTGTTGTAATACTCAGCATTGCTATGGCAATGCAAACTTTAAAGATGAGTGCACAATTATCTCTCTGTTTACTATGGTGCGGCTGTCCAAACCACTCCTGGCCTAGTTCCAAGTTCAGCTTGAGAAAGAGCTCTCCTGTTTTGACTGCTTTCAGCTGTAGAGTGATGCAGGACGAGGATGAATCAGATATCAGGACAGGATATCATCTCTAAAGCATAAAGGGGTGAGATTGATTTGATTTTGAAGAATGCAAATATTTATATTGTAATGGTCGACTGTGAAGTTGGTCATGGGTGGTTGTTGCAGAATTACCATATAGAGACTACACATTTCTGATGTCTAGAGACTACTTCTCTCAACTGTTAATGTTTAGCTTTGTAGTCATGTTGCTCATGCAACCGAAAACCTCTGTTTTTGGTTTTGTACTATGGAAAAAAAACGCTCAAGTCTTCACACTAAAAGAGAACAATAGTACATAATTACATAACGTTATATGTATTTTGTATCTCTACACCAGTTGTTTCTCTGATGCAAAAGGGGTTAAACTGGTTTCATGGCCAATGTACTGTATATGTCCTTCTATTATTTTAGTCTATGGTAAAAAGAAATAAATGTATAACTTAACCGTCAACAGGGATTTCCTCTCCACTCTACACCATAGTTTCACTGATAAAACGGGAAGGCCTCGCACTTAGGCCTGGCCCAGTCTGTCATGTTTCCCACACCCTCCGCCCCTTAGCTACAAGGTCTTCGTCCCAACTGTTTGGATAAGATTCTTTTCCTATAAGTAAGAAGACCTCTAACAGCGCTGCCATCTCTTCCCCCACAGCTTGTATCAGTATGTAAGGCCTTGTAAAGCTGATGGCATCACCAATGTCAGAAACATACAGACGTGATAGTCTATGTCATCAGGGAGTTAAAGGGCATTCATCTTTGCTGTTTTGGACTGGGTGTATCATTTTTTTTACAAGCTCCAGGCTACTTCCTTTTGTGAGATGAGTTGAATACCTGCCAGTAAATCCACCAGTGATTTTTGGGTGGTGTGAGAATAATGACAGTTTAGGTTATTTTAATATTTGCACTGTATGTTAACAGTCAAATTCCTATGGTTTACTATAGTAGCACCTCCATGCCCCTAATAAACTTGTTATAGGATATGTTGTTTACAATATAACCTGTTGGATTATTACACAATACTACTGCACTACTCCCACACACCACCATGCCAAAGGGGTGGAGGTGGGTCCCAGGTAGTCTGAAGAGGCCGGTCTTAGTCTAGCCTGGCTCCAGTAGTTTTGTTTGTAGTTTGTTGTATCATTTTTAATTAGGACTTAGTCTTAGTTTGCTTTGTGTTCTTGGATGTTATGCTCCTATGTTCAAACGGCAGCTTGCTTTATTTAAGGTTGAATATTCAGTTGTCGGTGGCAAATTAGGAATAAAAATAAACACTTGCACTAATATAACCATGTACTGTTTTACTATTGTTCTCCTGAGAACAAGTAAACTATATTGGGAAAACAAAAAGAAAAGTGCTGCCACAGGATTAATTTAGTAGGTCAGTGCACCCTGAAGAAGGCTTGTGGGCCACAACACGTAGGTGCCTTTTTCATATTTTGCCAAGTTGTCCTGTTAAAGACTAACTTATTTGGAGTAGTGTGCCTGTGCCATTCATATTTTAGAAGTGTAATTGTACGTCTTCAACTTTTTTTGTTTGTTTGCTGAAGCCAGAAAGCCAGAATGGTTTTGTGAAAATATGTTCGTGGATCGTGGATGTAGTATCAAGATTATTTATTTTTATTTATTATGTCTTGATGTCACATCAAGATTATTTTGACTCAAGCCAGTTTAATACTACAGTATGAAATGAAAAAGTATTCAAAATGAATGATACTATGGATGTTTTTAGATGCACAGTATGTTGCCTGTTACAGATAACTTCTTTTTTGGCTACATTAAATGCTGGTCTTTTATACTGGGGCAATAAAGACGAATGTTTGCATTTCATTTTCCATTCATTTGTCATCTCATCTAAAGAGCCCTTAGATGAGATCCCCCCACTCCACCACCTCTATCTCTCTCTCTCTCTCTCTTTCTCTCTCTCTCTCTCTCTCACTCTCTCTCTTACCCCTTACCCCCCTGCTGACATTCTCTGTGAATGCCAGTAGCCTCTATGGAATGTAAACAAACTGCATGGCGAGCTAGGTCAGCCTCCTAATGAGGACCGTAGGAATGCAGTAAAATAGGTCAGTAATACAGTAGTGTCAAGAAGATAAGACATTCCTTAAAGGCACATAAATGAACAATTATTAATGGTGTAATTAATATAACAACTCTGACTTACTGCTGACTTACTCTGAGTTTAATCACTGCAGTACAAGAGTTTAAGGCAGTAAAAAGGTGTCTTTTACGTTGTGGTACAGTCAGGAGAAGGACGTTGAGATAGTATACTTTGTCATTTCACCTGACATGGTTCTAGATGGATAAAAAGCATATCATATACTTTTGTGTTAGAACAAGGTAATATGCCTTAACAAAAATAGCAATGCATTTCAAATGTGTGGGGCGCAGATCCTGAGGGAGAACCCTTTGGCATTTTGTTTTAAGAAAACATTCTCTAGAATGACCTATTATACCTTCTAAACGGTCCTTCATAAGCCAGAATGTAATCTAAGTACATTATTCTTTGCTCTCAAGCCTGATTTTCTATCATACCTAGATCATGCCATACATTGGAGGCTTTTTAAGTGCTCGTCATAAATGATGACAACGCTTTTCTACAGTCTAAATTCAACCAAAGCCATTTCCACTCAATCTAGGAAAATGTATAGGTAGGGGAACTATCTATTGCCGACTGTATTTGATCACCGTGGCCGTCCCATAGTACTCACTGTTCAATGGAAAAGGGAGATTAAGGACAGGGTCCGTGTAGAAGCGCTGCTGGCATCACACCTTTAGCCATCCCCCTCCTCATGGCTCGCGTGTCAACCTCGAGCCCTCTCGTGACTGTGGCTAACGTGTTTACCCGTCACTGGCCTTTGAACCGGGGGCCCGGCAGCAGCCGTGCTGCACAGGGAGGCTCAGCTAGCTTTCCTCACGCTCTGCACGTAGCAAAACCATTAAAACACTGCTCCCTCTGGAGAGAGGCCAGAAGGCGAAGTTTATAGCAGTTCACTCTCTCTCTCACTCTCTCATGTATAACACATACACACATGCACGTACACACACACAGTGGTGTAGTCTGTGTAGCAGAGGTGACTAACAGGAAGCTGGCTGCCGAGCCCCTCAACCTGCCCCCCCCCCAAAACCCCCTGTCAGCTACCAAGCAGTCTGCCCTCGCCATGTTGCGAGGAGGGCGTGGAGACAAGCTATGGGAGAGGCCGTGACACCACGTCTGTTTGTGGGAGGTCGGCGCTTTGCCTTTGAAGGTCCCTACAATGCCGTAACCCGCATGGGGAGATGCAGGCAATCTGTGTAAACTGACGTAAGAGGCTGCCGTGAACTATGCAGGGGAGTGAAGAAGAGTATTGGTGGGAGACGTGTTGTTTTCCAAAGGTTATCGCATCTCCTTCTTCGGCATAACATTACACCAAACACACACCGCGGATTACAAATGTGTTAAAGACCACTTGAACACGTCTAATCTGTTTAAATGTATTATGAGTTGTCAGAATTCATGATGCTATGGTGTCATTCCACAAAAATGTGTGTGTGTCTTTTTGCCTATAATATCGGCGATTAGACAAGGTACGGGGGCTGTGTCAGACCAGCCCACACTCTATCTTATTTACTAGTACCTGCTTGTTCCTTGTGATGACGGCACGCATGGACTGTATGACAAAAAATACATATCTAGTCAGTAGCCAGACATTGCATTTTGTGCATTCTCCAAGGAATGTTCACTTTCATTTTAAAGGACCGTGTTGTCTATTTGTATCAATGGGCAATAGACGTTTTGAGCATTTGGCTGCAGCACCAGTGTTTAACTTACGGTAATGTTTTTTGTGTGTGTGTGGCTGCTGTTTACACAAAGAGGTTTATGACGATAACACAGAGGAGGGTTTACTGCCAAGCAGTTTGCCATATTCCAGCAGAAGATGGCATGGGGAAGTTTACATGTGACAAGATAGCTGTTGTTTTTTGTCTTTCAAGTTCATAATACCATAGCTGGCTTGTGAAAATGAGCCTTGTTGTACAATAGAGGACAATAGAGCAAGGCTATGCTAAGAAGGCACAGGCAAACCCAGTCACATTCTTCTGTATTCAGGCGACATGGGGGTTTATTTCTTTACAGAAAACCCTTCTTTGTTCTAATGCCAACCTGACCAATGCACCAGTCATTCTACATGTTAATAAGAGGCTCTTTCATCATGCTTCCGTAAATGAATGCCCATCCATTTATATCGTACTTCTCTCCCTTTTTTTCTCTCCAGGCAATGGTGGCATGTTACCCCGGCAACGGCACAGGCTACGTGCGGCATGTGGACAACCCCAATGGCGACGGGCGATGCGTCACATGCATTTATTACCTAAACAACGATTGGGATGCCAAGGTATGTGAATGGCACCGGAGTGTGAAGAGTGCTCCTCAGTGTGTCAGACATGCCTCCCAGTCAGTCCTGGAGAAATCACTGAACGATGTTTGCAAATGTAATTGAGCTGGGTGAAAGGTCATTAACAAATCATTAGCATTGGGGATAATAGGTTGTTACTGCGGTCTAACCATACGTGGCCCAGTCCCAAGGGAGCAGCCATCATCCCCACCCCCACCCTGAACCAGCATCAGTCAGTACGTACGGCTCGGCCACTCTTCCTTCCTGTAATCCCATTAGAACACAGGCGTCCTGCTTGTCCCACTATACCTGAGCAGGCATCTAGTCCTTCAGGCTCATGGCTCACGCCTCATGGCTCATGGTTTATGCCTCATGACTCACGCCTCATGGCTAATGGCTTATGCCTCACGGCTCATGGCTCATCCCTCATGGCTCATACCTCATGGCTCATACCTCACGGCTCATACCTCACGGCTCATACCTCATGGCTCATCCCTCATGGCTCATACCTCATGGCTCATACCTCATGGCTCATCCCTCATGGCTCATACCTCATGCCTCATCCCTCATGGCTCATACCTCATACCTCATGGCTCATGGCTCATACCTCATGGCTCATACCTCATGGCTCATACCTCATGCCTCATCCCTCATGGCTCATACCTCATACCTCAT
>JAODVN010158016.1:11136-21516 GCA_025434125.1 Chologaster cornuta
GGCTCATGGCTCATACCTCATGGCTCATACCTCATGGCTCATGCCTCATGGCTCATGCCTCATGACTCATACCTCATGGCTAATACCTCATGGCTAATACCTCATGGCTTATGGCTCATACCTCATGGCTCATGCCTCATGGCTCATACCTCATGACTAATGGCTAATACCTCATGGCTCATGCCTCATGGCTCATTGCTCATACCTCATGGCTCATATCTCATGGCTCATGGCTCATGCCTCATGGCTCATACCTCATGGCTCATGGCTCATACCTCATGGCTCATGGCTCATATCTCATGGCTCATGCCTCATGGCTCATACCTCATACCTCACGGCTCATGCCTCAAGCCTCATACCTCATGGCTCATGCCTCATGGCTCATGCCTCATGACTCATGTCTTATGCCTCATGGCTCATGCCTCATGCCTCATGGCTCATGGCTGGAGCGTTGGTGAAAAAGCATGGAGGTGAATGAGGCAGCTGTGGTACTTCATCAAGCACCCAACGACGCATCTGGCACATTGCATTTATCTACCAGATTGTCTTGAATTACCTGACTTAAACGCCAGTTCAGTAAATATAAAGTAAACAAACAAATAAATACATTAATATAGATCAAGAAATATATTTAACCCCTTAACATTCCGACGGCCCGCGAGCGGGCGGGTCACCATTTATGTTAGGGAAGTTATGTTGTTGACATGTTTAACCTAAGAGTTGTTCTTCATGCTATATATTGTTAGAAGCTGTAAATCTTACCATTTGATTGATATAAAATAATTCAAGATACGATCGTAACATCAGGTACACTCAACAGATATGCAATAATTGCAGGAATCTTAAAAGGGTTAAATAATAATAAAAATTTTATTTTATTTAAAAGGACTATATATTTTTTTTAATTATTATTTCATAAGGCCACATTTACATGTAAATTACTTTTTATTTAATAATGCCACGTTCATTTATTCTAAGTGCTTTTATTTAATTAATACCACATGTATTAATTTCATGGGGATTTTATTTCCATATATATATTTTTTTAAGCACATCAGTACGCAAGGCTTTGCGTACTGATGTGAGTTGTGGGGACAGAGATGGCAGTGCTGTCAGGGGTCTTTACATAATGCTTTGTATGAATGTACCTGAAAATATGAATGTTGGTCTGCTCTGACTGGGACATACTGTAATGGTAGTTCCAGTACATTCTAGAACATTGTAGCCTGTTTGTTACAGCTATAAAAGACAAAGACAGTGTGTTAGATGGTCCACCTTTGCTCAGACACTCAACCTACAGACCTGCTCAGGGAATTACCTAATTACAGGAAAGTGCTTTGCTTATGGAGGGTTGTGAGTGGCAGGATGGATACTGGGGAATTCCAACAAGCGAAAAGACAGAACAAACCAAATGTAGAGCTTAAGTACCGGTCTTAAAAAATTGCTTATATTGACACTTTTTGGGCAATTAACCTTTGTTTTTATTATTATGATTTTATTTTAAGATTATGTTCACCTTCAGCCATTTGTTGTGCAAATACTATATGCTACAGGAACATGCAAACGTGTTATTGGCTGTTCTGAGAATGACATGGCTGTTAGATTTTTTTGTTGTTTAATTTTGTAATGTATTAAATATTCCTCTTTGGAAGATATAGCTTTTAATGTTGGTGTTGGCTTACACATAATGTGCGTTCAGTATATTTGAATTGGTGTGACAATACCGATATGTGTACAGTTCCAGTAAGCTTGTGCCAGTCAACACTACCGCTGGTATAGTTTCACACTGGACAATGAGCAGATTGTCAAGCTGTGTTTTCTTGAATACATCTTCTATGACTTGAAAGGCATAGAATAGAAGAAGCTAAAGCTAAAGAAAAGTTCACACACACATTCTTTATTGACAGTTGACAAGATGCAATAATGCATTTTGCCCTTTAATGCTTTGCACTGTTGATAGGTTTGTCCTCCACATCGACCACATTTAAAAGAAAGCATTGAACGTAAATAATGTGGTTCACGTTAGGGCACAACTTCTCTATCAGGAGCGTGACCTTTCTGCCATGCGTGTATGCGTGTGAAGAGAAGGGCCTATCAACTGTGTGTTTAACTGCCAAGCTTGCTGCAATCTGCTTTTTCACTCTCCAGGTTCTTTATCCACTCTGCACACTTTTCCTGTGGGTTATTCTTCCCATCCCTGCACAGGAAAGCCGTCCCCCAGTGTGGCTTCCTATCCTACGTTTTCCCCTTGGTCCTTGGAGTTGGACAAGCATTTCCTTCATTGTCATCCTGTGTTTAGAATTCCAGACGCCTATCATAAGCTGTACCTTTTGAATGACTCCTCTATGATGTCTCCCATAATTCATATTTTAATTTTGATTAAATAATGCCTGACTTCTTTGGGAGGTGGTTAATATGAGTGACCTTGTCTCAAATGCACAATACCATCATGTTTCCAGTCTGTTTTCTGTCTCGTCCTGATTTGTCCTGTGCTCTCCCCTTCCAGGAACACGGGGGCGTTCTTCGAATCTTCCCTGAAGGAAAAGCCCAGTTCGCCGACATCGATCCCAAATTTGACCGGCTGCTGTTCTTCTGGTCAGACCGACGGAACCCTCACGAGGTCCAGCCCGCATACTCCACCAGGTCGGTGGTAAGAGGTCGTTTGATTTAGCGCCCGTTAGGCTTGTTGCAGTTGTGGAGACACGCAGCCTGACCTGCCCTTCTCTCACCACAGGTATGCCATCACCGTGTGGTATTTTGATGCGGACGAGCGTGCTCGGGCTAAAGAGAAATACCTAACAGGTAGGCTGCGTTGTCCTACCCTGCCATCCATCTCATCTCACTGTTTGAAACAGCTGTGCTCAATGTGTAGGTGGCTGCATGCAGAGGGGGGTAAATCAGAGACTTGGCTCAGTAGGGTAAGGAGTAGAGAGGAGGTGGCGAAGCTGTTAAGCCCCGGAAACACTGCAGCAGCAGCCTAGTGTCAGACAGCGGAACGTCTGATAATTAGCAACAAAGCCAAGTAAAGCTAATCTCAACTTCAGGAGACGTGATTGAGGCGACTACCAATGGGAGCTAAGAAAAGCAGGTGGAAAATATAGGATGCCAAGGTAACAAAAGCCTGGGATGTAAACAAGAAAGCATTTTTCAGCTACAAAGCCATGGGCGACGAGCAAATTACTTGCAGTGTGTCCAGGGCTTTAGAGGGGCATGAGCTCTTGGGTGCTATAAACCAAAACATTTTCAAGCTTTTTTAACCACGTTATGCCAGTTCCACACAAAGATCAATGAGTGTACTGCTAAATAAAGTACAGTACATGTTCCATCTGAAAATATACTGTCTCCAAGTTTGTTCCCGGGCGCTGCACAGCGGCTGCCCACTGCTCCCTTGAGGGACGGGTTACATGCAGAGGATGAATTTAGCTACATGTATGTGTATGGGACAATAAAAAGCTACTTATACATGTGTATATGTGTGTTTTCTAGGTGCAGGTGAGAAAGGGGTGAAAGTTGAACTCAACAAACCCTCAGATCCAAGCTAGTGAATGCAGCAAGTCCCTGAACCAAAGTCATACATGCTCTGTCCTGAGAGAATGGCCTGTATAGCATGCTCCTTGTACGACAGACTGCAGTCTGGGTGTGTGAAAGGATCCACGCCAATGGACAGATAAAAGCAAAACAAAAAGTGAAGTGTGTACTCCCCTATTCATTAACCCCGGGCTACCCAGTGGAGCTTGAGAGTCATGACATTGTGATGCAAGAGCATGTCCTTCCCCCAACCTCCCCACTTTGCTTCCCCTGGTGGAGAATGCTTGTCATTAGAAAGACTACAAAACAAGAATCAATGCCAGATGGACTAGTTCAATTTATACACATCGGTTTCTACAGTTAATTCCTTAAAGGTACAGTGTTCTGCATATGCTTGTGATGTTGATGCTTTTCACATGGAATAAGCTGCCATTAGCTTAATGTGCTTGTTTATGGGGTGATTTGAATTAAAATTAACTTTCCTGAACTATTGCATTTTCTGTTGCATTAATCATATCCCGTAACAGGTTATACTATATTATAAGTTAGTTTGCCTGTCATTATATCGTTATCCATTTGAAAGAGTATAAACAAACATGGAAACAAAACTGATTTGATTCTAGGCACAAAGGATAGTTTTGCCGTGTTTGGGACCATTATTTACTGTGTTATACTGCCCCCTGCAGGAGATGTATCAGGTTGGAGACCAACTTGACAGTATGACCATATGAAATGAAGGTTGATTATATGACTACAAGTTCACTATACAGAATCAATACCTGTCTTTAGTTGTTTTTGTTTCATGTTGGTTGTCTTTTTGATTCTCCTGTCTCCTCTACAAAGCAAGTTCTGCTGGTCAGGAGTTGCCCTGCAATGGACAAGCTGTTCAAGTAAACTAGCAGGCTATAGGCTCCATCCAGACCCTGGACAGGGAAACCAATGGTTTAGAACTTAAAATGAAAAACAGGAACATAGCAATAACATATAATTAATTCACATTGAGATGTGTTGAGTGTATTGTACTGTATGTAGGCTTATGTTTTATGTCCAAATAATTTTGTCTTGTTACTATTTCAGATTCGGTCCAAGTGTATAACATCAATTTACATAGAAATGGCACCCATGCCTATGATAAGTGCAGTTTACTAGTTTTAATGTGGTGGCACAATACTGCATGCCTCAACACAAAATTCTCAGCGACGGAGCACGCTTCACCTATTATGATGTTACATCGAAGTGGAGTGACAGGAGACCTAAACATCTTTATCTGATTAGTCATACTGGTGTGCATCCAATTTGATATTTATGTGCATTTTAGCAGGCCAAGCATAGTTAAAACAAATTGTTTTTATTTCCATGCAAAACATGTTAGATAGAGCTGGAGACTTCTGAAAAGCTGGTTGTTTGTATGGAGAATATGCAAAATAACAAGAGCCTCTCTGTGGTAAGTAACGCTTTAAGCATAATATGTTAGTACTTGTATAGTGTAACACCGTTAGAATACTGCAATATGCCTTCTGTTACTTTGTCAACCAGGCTTTATTGAAGTCTTACATTGTGGACTTTCACCGCAGTTCATAGAGTGCTACTGCTGACATTCCAGACTGTTCACTAATGTAGAAGCCCAACAATATAATACTGCAGCATATTGGCCCCTAAAACTAATAATACAAAATCAATACCTGTCTTTAGTGGTTTTTGTTTTGTGTTGGTTGTTCAAATTAATGACCAAATAATTTTGGCCTATTACTATTTCATATTCGGACGTATAACATTTATTTACATAGAAATGGCACCCATGCCTCTGATAAATGCAGTTTATTAGTTTGAATGTGGCAACATGATACTGCATGCCTCAACACTAAATTCTCAGTGAAGGAGCCTCTGTTATGTTGTTAGTTCAAGTGGAGTGGAAGCGACAGGAGAACTTAACCTCTGTATCTGATTAGTCACACTGGTGTGCAGCTTAGCAGACCAAGCAGTTAAAACAAATGGTTTTTATTTTTATTAACATTTTTACAGTATTATTAATTACATTTATTTTGTATAGAGAAAATGCAATAAAAATAACAAGGGCCTCTCTGTGGTAAGTAACGCATTAAGCATAATATGTTGTACTTGTATGTAACACCTTTAGAATACTGCAATATGCCTTCTGTTACTTTGCCAACCAGGCTTTATTGAAGACTTACATTGTGGACTTTCACAGCAGTTCATAGACAGTGCTACTGCTGACATTCCAGGCCATTATCCTGCTCAATCGAATTACTCATAATACATTAAAAAGTGGTAGAATATGCAGTATGTCATGTAACATGCTCTTCTGGTATGATTTTATGCCAGAGAAAATATGTTTTTAATGGATCGTTTATAAAGAAGACAATATAGCCAATATAGTAGTTTAATGTGCATAAAAATATTATTGCAGTTATAATGTACATTGTATTTGAAACTAATTATCAGAACCTTCTACAGAATAAAAAAGCTAACATCTATAATTCATTAATTATCTATACATCACATAGGAGGATTAACACATTAAATAATCGCACATATCATAAGACTGAGAAATATATATTAAGCAGTATTTTACAAACTATACAGTGGAAAAACTAGAGTGGTCAGAATTGGTAACCTGTTTTAATACAAATAATGTGCAAGTTAATGTTTCCTAAGAGGCCTTCATGAACACTAGTGGCCATGATAAAGTCTGTTTCTAGATAAAATAGACTCAGCTCCGTTGGCCCCTATTTCCCTCAATGTGCCTCTAACAGTGTGCAAAACCAACATGGTACAGGTCAGAAAGGAGTCACTACAGCCTCCCTTAGTAGGAGTTCAACTCCTCCGAAGGGACAGGGAGGAGATGTGGAGGCTCCTCCCCTGCGATATATGCGCTAATGCTGCTGCTCCGACTCCCCCAGTCATAGGTATCAGATGTCAAACTGGGAGAAGGAAACCATTAGCTATTAGCTATTAGGCTACCTCTGGTAAATAAGAAAATAAAAAACAGGGTTACACGTGTTTGAAACGGCATCATCACATAGTCCAATGTGTGGTTTGATGTTTCACTGACTGCCAATAGCAACCAGATGGTAGATTTAATGGAAACTATTGGCTTTCCATTTGACTGAAATATTCTGTTAACTTACAGTACAGTGAAGTAATAGTTCAGTGTACATACTGTTAGGTATTTATTAAGAGATTTTACAAAAGCACACACAACTCTTACAAGATCTGGGACACTGTGGAAAAACAAGGGGCGATATTTTAAATTCTAATAGTACCTGGCTTGGATGTTCTGTGGGATAATGCTCCATGCCAAGTCGTCGTCGCTGTCATAGCGTCGTGGGTTGTCAAAGAAGTATGCCCTGGACGAGAAGACGTGACCTGGGATGCCCGAACCACTCTGGAGACACACACAGTGGGACTTAATAAAGGCACTACATGTGAGATAATAGTGTGCGAGATAAGACCACATGGATCCACCAGCTCACCCTATCCTGGGCTGGCCGGCGGACTCTAAAGAACAGCACTACAAGGGAAGTGGGGAGGAGCTCCCACACAAAGAGGACCACTCCAAAGACAACGTAGCCAGCGTCTCCCAGGGTTGACCGCAAGTCGGCCTGCAAGAAAACATAACAAATATGTCACTCAGTGGTCTCTTTAAAAGAAAAAGGGTGTATTATTGTAACATTGGCATTTTACCTGGTCAGAAACATTGTACCAGTCATAGTCAAAGGAGTTAATACTCTTGTTAGAAAGAGCCAAGACCACCAGGTTGTAGCAGGCCCTGGACGTGTACAATAGGATGACTGTGACTCCTATCGCTGTCACCTGGCACACAGAGGTCCCCTGGGTAATGGGTGAGAACACAAATACTTGAACACAAATACTTGAATTCAGTTATGTAAGGTATATAACACATCCCATGTGTGAGTTGTATATTATTGTTGTAGGTAAGTTTTTCTTAAACTGATTTGGGTCACAAGGGTGCATGGTGAGCAAAAATTGAGTTTCTATTTGCATTCAAATGCCACTTGTTAATTTGTCTCTGTCTGGTGTTTTCAAATACTTTGTTGAAACAGTGATGATCAGAGGGACACTGTGTCTTTTAATCTCATCAACAGTCAGGCTGCCAGTGGGTGTGACATGAAACTGATTTCGCACGTCACATGCACGCGCTATACTTAGTCACGCAGGAAGAAGCCCATGTTGCTAGGGAGCACTCACTTCTGTACAATGTGTGTGCAAAATGTGATTTTGAGCACATAGTAGTATTGAATTTCCAGTAAGACAATCAAAGGTTCAAACAATACAAACACCATATCTCCACAGCTTCTAAGCGGCTTGACCCAAACATCATTGCGTACCTTGGATTCCAGGTAAATGTTTGCCAGGGACATCTTGGCGATCTTGTAGAGACACAGGGACAGCGAGACGGCACAGAGGACGAAGAGCGTGTCATTGATGGCCACTCTTACCAACACCACAGTGGGGGCCTCTGCTGGAGACAGCCTCACCAGCAGAGCACACGCCACATTGACTACCAGGAAGACCAGGCTGATGAACAGGAAAAGCAGGTACAAAGGTAACCTGCAGAACGTGTCAAAAGAGCAGATAACGCTGTTAGTACACAGTGATAGACCCTGGCATTTTCCCTGGCATTCATCTGCCACAATGCACACACAATACTTTTACAGGGTAAGAAACACTGATACAGTATTTCTGCATGCAATACAGTATCATTTATTCTGCCTACAAAAGATGTGGATTGATTGCATTCACCTATATCTCTGCAGCTCGGGAGCATATTTAGACTTTGCTTTGAAGACCACCTGGAACAAAAGAGATTAAACAACAAACCAGATTAAATTGGGAGATTAAGAGCATCAGTTCATCATGTAGGTAAATATCATGTTCTCATGGGAAGCCAGATTCACTTCTCTTTGTCCTCCGAAGTAAGACATGTCATGGTACTTGAAACAGGAACCTCTATAGCATATAGAAAATACAACGTACTGGCATATGCCCAGATGTGTGCTTGGTGATTTATTCCTTGCAATTCAGTTGAATCCTATATCATCTCACATTATGCAAATTATCTGATTACAATAAAAATAAACTAAAAATAATACACAAAGTATGATGGTTTCTGTTTTAGAACTGTGAAATCTCACTTTGTATCCTAGTAATGAATGTCAGTACATTGAAGTAGCATATTTACATACTACATCTAGTATGAAAGAAATGCATACATTTACCAGACTTAAGACTAATGTTCTCTTTCCAATTCAGAAATGAGGACAAATGGAGGAGTATGTAATATCACTATGTTAGGACTCTCCCAACATCCAAGAACACTTGCCGATTTGGTAATAGAGCAAGTTAAATAACCTATGGTTATCCTGTAATGGTCCAGTCTCCAAACATGAAAAACACACAGATCTATTCCATACAGTACAGCAGGACTACAGTATATGGCAGACACGGTGAGTTATGAAGCACTCACCTGTGCAAAATAAAGGTTCATGAGACTAAGAGTGAAGAACTGCAGGCAGACAGGAAAACAGTACAGCAGCCAGAACGGAAAGGGACCCAACGCGTTGGCTGTGACAAAGTTCTTGAAGTAGAATGAGAAGAGCACGGTGCGCAGGGCCGACCATAGCAGGCACAGGAACAGGAACACCGTCTGGTAGCTAAATCGCTTGTGGCGGTACCGCAGCACCAGCCAGAGCTGGACGTAGACGAAGATGAAGAGCAGAGAGTAGAAGACGGTGTAGACCACAGTCAACCCCAGCGTAACGTAGGGAGGCACGGCCGGGCTCAAGGTAGGGGGAGGCCGCGACTCGTCTCCTGGCAACAGCTCCCTCTCCCTAACCAGGACCTCCATGACGCTCTCCCCGGTTAGGGAAACGGGTGAGCGGCCGCTTCCTAGTCCTCACAGAGCCTGCCTCTGCAAGCCGGTCTGCCTTGACTATGCGCGCGTTTGCTGTCAAGCTAGACGCAGAGGAGGAAGAAGATACTAGAGCTGGAAATGCGAGAACGAAGAAAAGAAAGTGTGTTTGAATGCAGGTAGGTATGTCAGGAGCAGGGATGAAAGAAAAGCAAGGAGGAGAGAAGCGTGAGATTGGATGGCGCCTTCCTGCTGCAGCGGCTGAGGCACATGATCAGCGTTGAGAATGAGCAGTTTGTCAGGAATAGTGGGCAGGAAGCTGCGTTGTACTGTAGCTGGGACTCAGCTTTATCAGGGACCCCCTCCTCCTTGTTCCTTACGTTACGTATCAGCTGACGCACTCTCCACTGTACCTTTAACCCTCTGCTTGCGCTTCCCACCGCAGCTCTGCTCCCAAGAGATGCTTTTTGGTGCCACATTTGTTCACCTCCATTTGATCAGTGACATTTTAGCATACATAATAGTGTATTCGCTTTTTTAAGTAGTGTAATGTAACATTGTTCAGTAAAACATTGTTATAACACCTCTCGACATAAACGTATTGTTCAATGTGACAGTTGTTATACAGTAACCTCTCGACATAAAACTATTGTTCAATGTAACCTCTCGACATAAAAATGTATCTCATAGTTGTGATTACAAAAGTCGATCTGGTATAGGCCTAATTGTGTATATAACTGTCGAAGAAATCTTAACAAAATAATCAAATTTTGATAGTCCCATGGATATTCATTCTAAAACAGACTATGTTGAGAGAAAATTGCCTGTGGAATGGACCAATAAACCAAACCATTTGTCATCCCAGCTGATGTTCTTTCCTCGAATAGAAAATGTATTATGATTATGATGATGATGATGATGATGATGATGATGTTGATTATTATTATTATTATTATTAT
>JAODVN010158119.1:0-14567 GCA_025434125.1 Chologaster cornuta
GGCAGATAATTGTTTACTTTTTTGCCTAATATTTTTCTTGCTTTTAAAAAGATGAGTATTTGTTGTGTACAAAGTTTTTCCTGCCTAGAGGTTATACTGTAAGCATACACAATTGTGTGCTTTCATCAGTGCAACCACACAATTGGCTTAAAATATTAACGGTTTGGCCATTATAACTCAGATGATTGGCTCAGATGAGGGGCAGGATATGCACATTCAACCACCACCTTTGGCATTATGCACGTTCGCCATATATTTCTATTCAGGATTAGTGTCACCTGCTCTGTCTCTTCTAAATAATGTCTGGCATTAAGTACTGTATATTTTCTGAACTATTTCATTCCCTCATCTTAAACTGTTTTATCTGACAATCCATCTTTCAGAGGAAACTGGGGAGCTTGAAGCTGCAGTTTTGGAGACACTGCCTCAACGGGGATTATCTATTATCTAATGTCTTTTAAGGTCAGCATTCACCAGTAATAGCATTATTTAATCAAAGTTGTTACTATTCAGTACTGTTCAGCCACGTTGTTATGAGAAAGACATGGGTCAAGGATCTTCTCCACCCTAGAAAACCGCCGACAGCACTGCCACTTCATTACCTACCTATCTGACAGCCATCACATAGGAAATAAATGGGTTGTGACTAAACCAACAGTCCGCCTGCTGCCCAGCACATCTCTATTGTCTTGACTACTTCATCTATGTCTCACTCCATGCATACTGGCTCTGCCACTGGTCTATTAAGGCCTACAATTTTCTGCCGTTCTTTTCCTTTCGTATGCCTTTGCCTGTAATTAGAGGCATGTCATTTCCGGGAGGGGGACTGTGGCTTTGTGTCTTTAATTAGATTACTCACTACCCACGACATCCTGGACCTCCGCGGTCAAAGCTTGGGAGTTGATAGAAATGAATGGGGTCCTACGTCTGAGCTATGGTGAACACATTGAAACCTGATGTGTAGGCAAATACAATAAAGATGAGACACTCCACTCAGAATATAACTCTATGGGAGAAATCTGTATCAGCAAACATGGCAGTTGGACGAACCTTAAGCTATTAAGCTGACACAAGCCGACAGTTGCACATGCATAGTGGAAGTATGACCTGTGGGGGAAAACGTGCTTTTTAAATTATATTTTGTGGCAAAGTCACCAAATGTTCATGGTCTTCCTTAGAAATTTCCGAGGCATTATGGACCAAGACGGTTGAAAAGTGGCCAGAATTGCCTTGTCTTTCATCTAGTCTTGGACGATCGGCTTTTGGTAAAAGAAGTTCCCGTCAATCTAGGAATGTCATGGTTTGAGGCAGAACAGTAACTGCGCAGGTGAAATGCAGATATACAGCAGTGTACAAAATGGTAGATGTTAACATGAACACTCTTTTTTACATAGTATTCCCTATTGCACTCTAAATGGTTCTAGCATGGCTGCCAAGTCTTCAGGTAACAAGCGGAGATGAGATTAGATATTGCGTGGCATGGGAGAGTAATTGGGGAGAAATACGGTTAAAGTAGATCAAAGCCTAGCAACCTCTATGCAAGTCTCCTTTAGCTCGGCTCTACTGAAGAACGATCTACCCTGAGAAATAGTATAAGCCACTGTAAGAGAAGTGTATTGAGCCAGCGAGTCAATGCTGTTCCCCTTCATTAGCTATGAGTCCATCGGGGAGAAGAAAGAGAAAAAAGGCAATAAGAGAGGAGGATATATTGATAGGCTTATTGACAGGTGTGTACCTAATCTCGTTCCTCAAAGCAATCGGCGGAGCGCTGGCGTGTGGAGAGAATGAAGAAATAATTACAAAGGGCGCCCATGTGAAGTAGAGGTATATGTTTGCTGGCGGGGGGTTGGCAGCAGCCTAGAATTCTCTTGTCTCGCTCTCTGCCGTGGTTTGTCTGCCAGGAGTGACATTAATATGACTGACCTCACCACAGAAGCCTCCCATCTTTTTTATGGCCCACGGTACCAATTCCTCTTCCCGTTCTGCTCCAGTGGTGAGCCAACACTACCGCCAACATCCTAACTACACCCACCCAAGGCTTACAGGGCTCCACCTCCTCCCTTATTCCTCCACCCTACTCCACGATATTCCCATTAGCTTGCCGTTAAATGCCTCCTGTGTTCCCTCGGTTCTCAGGAGGGTTTATGTGTGAGGGCTGGGGGTCGGGGGAGTGTTGGTATCCCAGTCCCCCCCAACCCCCCTACGCTGAATGGTTTCTTTCTGAATGTTCACGGTGTGTGACCAGCTGCTTTCTACGCCTGCTGTTTTAATAGGACATCCAGTGGAGACGTGGGACCACAGGAGACACACATGTGCTCCAGAGGCCTTTCGAATTATACATTACGTCTTCCAACACAGAGCTCTCCGGAGAAATGACACTTGTACGGAGCAAATGAAATCGATTACCGTTGAGCTCCCATGAGCAGAGCGCTATGGATTTTTTTTTATCCCTTCTCTGTTTATTAGAAGTCAATCAGCTAAATGAGAGAGAGTAGTTGAAAAGTTATGACCACACAGCGATAAAGCTATAAGGCTAATCCTGCAATCTGGTGGGACGAAATTCCATCACAGGGATGGTTGAATTGTGAGTGACTAGCGGTGAAAAAGGAGAAAAAAACGTAATATACTTAACATGAGTACATCCACCACTGCAGGGCCTTGCAATAAACAAAATGGCCGCCGCAGACAGTTACTATAGCTGTGAAAGTGAACGCATATACAACACCAATGCACTCTTACCGTGGACGGTGAGTGTCGCCGACGCCTCCGCCTTGCCCACCATGTTCTCCGCCACGCAGGTGTAGGAGCCCAGGTCAGCTGAGGTCAGCCTGCGGATCTTCAAGGTGTGGTCCTCACGGATCTCATATCTGGTTCATAACAGGGATTCACAATAAAGCTGGTTGGCATCAGCGCTATGTATGCTACAGTACAATACAACAATGTTACATTACCTTACAGTACTTTACAGAACAGTACAGCTATGTTACATTACGTTACCTTTTGTTACATTACAGTACCTTACAGTACTTTACAGAACAGTACAGCTATGTTACATTACCTTACCGTATGTTACATTAGAGTACCTTACAGTACTTTACAGTACAGTACAGCTATGTTACGTTACCGTACCTTATGTTACATTACAGTACCTTACAGTACTTTACAGTACAGTACAGCTATGCTACAGTACAGTGCAGCTTTGCTACAGTCCGGTACATTACAGTACAGCTTTGCTGCAGCAAAGCTTTGCTGCAGTACAGTACCTTACAGTACAGCTTTGCTACAGAACAGTGCAGTACATTACACTACAGCTTTGCTACAGTACAGTGCAGTACATTACACTACAGCTTTGCTACAGTACAGTGCAGTACATTACAGTACAGCTTTGCTACAGTACAGTGCAGTACATTACAGTACAGCTTTGGTACAGTACAGTGCAGTACATTACAGTACAGCAGTACGTGGCCTTCTCATGCAACAGGCATGGGGTGACTACAGGTGTTGGGTGAAGACAAAGAGACACCATTGTGTGCCTACAGGGGACAATGGCGGCTCAGTGGGTGATGACTCATACCTGCCCTTGGGTAGTTCGCCGTCCTCTTTCCTCCATCGCACAGTGGGAACTGGGTCACCGCGGGCCTCGCACCTGAACTCCACGCTCTGGTCCACCAGGACCACCTGGCTGCCCGGGCGCCGCGCGAAGCTGGGCCTCTCTGTTAACAACAGCCACATTGGGGCGCGTTAGCACCACAGACAGTGGAAGTCAATGAACAAACACTCCGTGTCGTCATCCATAGGTTTTCCAATCCTGGTCCTAGAGGGAATCAGTTGTTTATGCAGGAATACATCTATATCATGCAGGACAGCTGCCCTTGAGGAGGGGAACCCTGCTATAAATTCACTAGCTATAGTGAAAATAAAAAAGTACCATGTTGTTAACATGTTTATTTCTGCTGAATAGTTGGGCATTTCAACACAGTCTATGGTGATTGACTCGCTTTTGGACTCACCTTCAAGCCGCCATTCGACCAACTACAGATTTTGAGAGTTCTGCCTTGGATTAAAATGTATTGAAGACAATAATGTATGCAAGCTAAAACAAGAGAAGTTCCACACATGATGATTACATAATTATTGCACCATTAACTTTGAGCTTCCAATACATCTCTGGAGAACAACTTCAATGTAAAGGCAACAACATCAACAACACATCGCACACATTTCTAGATGCATATAACCTTTCACTTCGCTAATGTTTGGGTTTGTATTTTCCTCAGAGGGCTTTCTGTCCCTGACTTTAGTTCCTCTACATATTCCCAGTAGACACTGCCCTCAAAAACCCGTCTAATGAGCAACTGTGAATATTGGAATCTCTCAGAAAGACAAAAGCAACGGAAATGAGCTGGGCTCTTTGAAGCCTCAGAATCTCTTGACAGTATTATTTCTGTATGAAAACATTTTTATTTCATGAGGAACGAAAGTTCAGTTGTTACTTCTGGCAGGCACCACTTGATGTCTACAGGGGGAATATAAAACGGGAGGAAGCAGAATAGATAGCCATAAGTTCAGCCGTCTGGATAGGCTCTACGCCAGGACACGAGAGAACGGAAAGGTCATAGGTCGATCTCAGTGAAACAGGGTACAGCTGGTCAGGAGGGAGGAGAGCCGATGGGGGTCAGGAGGGGGATTCATAGCTAAGTGTGAGATTTGGGGAGGGCCACCTTACACACTATCTGATAAGGGTCACTGACACCATTTAGTTTCCTGGGGGAGAGAAGAAGAAAAAATACTCTTAACCTGAACATCTGGACTGCTTCTCACCGCAGACGAACAGACAGGACAGCATGTGCGTGCGCGTGTCAGTCCATTTTGTGTACACAGAGAAAGAGACAGCACAGAGACGGGGATGAGAGAGAGAAGGGTGAAGGGTCACTAACCGAGCACGGTGAGCTCCGCTATTTCGCTTTCCCGCTCTCCCACCATGTTGGTGCCCACGCACACATATTTCCCAGCGTCGCTCTTTCTGGCGTTGGTGATCATCAATTTCCCTCCGCGTATCTGAGGAGAGAAAACAAAAAACACACACAGTATGCATAAAGCTAAACCGCTATGACAATGTGTCGCTCTGAGATATTTGAAGCGAGTTGACAGAGAAAGAACTGAAAATGAATACTTTAGATATTTCCTGCTGCGCTCAGCAAAGTCTGTAAGCAACACCGTCAAAACGCCCTGGTGCGAAATAAGTTATTTTACTGGCTTTGCGTTTTAACTTGCAGCATATGTTTTATTTATTACTTATTTTTATCTTTATGTGCAACTCTCACTCTACGGTACTTGCATTTGTGTTCTGACAGTTAGAGTAGCTTTATTAGCCAGACTGTTCCTCCACAGGGCAAACCTAGCCAAAAATCACTTTCTGAGTCCAACACAACCATCGCTCACAGAACACCTCAGGGTGCAACAAAACTCAAAGTACTACAGTTCCAACATGGGAAAAAAATAGCTTCAATATGGCCCCATCTTCTGTAAGGGGGAATGTGATAGACCTTCTATTGTAGTGGGGAATGCTTTTTTTCCTGGTATCTTCTCATGTGTGCCAAGTGAGAGGATGAGAGGCTGTATAAGCCACATACATGACAGCGCACACGTCCCACGCTGAACTGTGAGCATGAGCGAGGAGCTGGGGGAATGTCACGTCGGTCATTTCCCAGGGCTTTGGTTACAAGCTGGGGGAGCTGCTTTGTTCTCAGGCAGCCAGAGAGGCAGCACACGCAGGCCCCCAGCTCCTCTAGCCTCTCTCTGGCTGCTGACAGTCATGCCAGTCATAGCAGACAGGCACAATAGCCCGGTGTGGGCCACTGCTCTGCCTGCTCCGATGGAGGATTAAGGTTTTAAATGCACACCTCGGCCTGCGAGAGCAGCAACCCCCGCCCCCACACATGTAACAGATCCCCCTTATTAGAGGACCACTGAGTTGTGTGTGTGTGTGTGCGTGTGTGTGTGCGTGTGTGTGTGTGCGTGTGTGTGTGTGTGTGTGTGTACGCAATTGACAGAGCCAGTACGGGAAAGACACTGACATTCCAGGTTTTTCCATCTCTTCCATCTGCATTCAATTTGAGGCGTGCTATGTGGGGCCATGTTGGCCCTGCCACAGCGTGGTAAACACTCCACATGCCCACTGCGTAGGGGATCCCACTAGTTGTTTTACTCGGTGACAGTGAGTGAAAACTCCCTACTGCTGTCTCATAGAGCGCCTGACTCCTTCTGCAATGCAAGCTCAGCACGCTAAGAAAATACAGGGTGTTCCCATGAGAGGCATTTTCAAGAGCAATATATATATATATATATATATATATATATATATATATATATATCACCTTCCTAAAATAATAAAATTAAGTAATTATTTTCAGGTTTTGCAGAAAACAAAACACTAAAATCTGAACCAAATATTGTCTATTACATTGATATATTATACACATGATATAGTTATTATACATAGGGAAGGGAAAGAATCACCGGATCTGTTCAAATGAGGATGTAGGCAATTTTACCAGGGGTCACCCAGCATCATAAGGAGATGATTAAGGCACAAAAAAAGGATCCAAGAATGACTTAGGCCATAATTTTAGGAAGGTGACGATATATATAATGCCCTTTTCACCTTTTAAAATGGCATATGATAATGTTTCTTTGGAATTTCAGATTTTGCTAAGTTCCCCAATATGCAGAAATGACTCAAGCTGTATCTTAAAGCAGGAAGCAACATAAAGTACTTTTCCCCATCTGTGCCTGACAATGCAGCTAGCTTCACTTCACTTACCAATTAATAAGAATGTCAATAGGAATGTCTATATTTCACAACAGACTAAATAGAAAACTTAAATATGGTGGCTCTTTTGCACAGTGTTGATTGAGTGTCTTTAATTCACTGAGAAATCTGCGAACCTTAAATATTAAGTATTCTATTAACACTGGGCTGGAATAGGTGCACACAGTAAAACTTTAAATATTACACTGATGATGGCTTGATGACATTTTTATATATTTGATATATCTGCCATAAAAAAATTATGCCTTAATATACAGTACATTAAAAACAGTGCATTTATTATTTGAGTACGACAGTTTGTTTCTGAACAACAGCCTATATTAATCTAATGTAGTTATTGATGTGCACATCACTATAAAATGCCTGTCCTGCAGACTCAACTTGTTTGGGCTGTCTAGGGGACAGGCTGGTCAAGTGGCCTGGATATGGGGCTCTCAGATGGACTGTCGTGGGTTCAAACCCCGGTTTTGACCTACCTATAAGCATCCTTGAGCAATATGCCTAACCCCCTACCCCCCAACCGCTCCCGGTGGTCGGTTGCACCTTTCATAAGAGCAATCACCACTGGTGGGGTGGGTTAACTTTAGACAAAACACTGAAGAAGCGCTATATAAAAGGAGTCAATTTACCATTTATACTATGGTATCCTACAGTTACTGTATCAATAAATAGATTTACAGATTTGATCATCTTGTTGGACATCAAACTTAAGGTTTGTGTACCAAAGATTCAAAGATTGGTCAGTAAGACGTATATTGCCTACTTTGCACAGATCTAGTTGGTGTCAACATAATCCTTAGGTCAAACATTTGCATCATAAGACCACAAAACAACAATCGATTTCAACGAAAAATATAAATCACACATTGGTGAGTTTACTCCATTAGGAACATTAATCAATGAAAATTTGTCCCTCCTTCAGTTGTATACATCATCTTTATTGTGGTAATATAATCCTACATATTTTTCTTCTCCTGTCAACGGTGTACAGTAGTGTACATCCTTTGTACCCTACTATTGGATGCCTCACAATGATTCTCTTGTGCACTATTTAGGGAAGGAAAAATTCATTTGTGATTTCAAACCACACTACAAAATGGCTGATTCACGATATAGTGTGCTATACAGGGAACGAGTGTACATTTCAAACACAGCCAAAGTGTACTAAAACAGTATCCGTGAGAGGTTAGGGGTCCTTGACAGACACCCCCCACACCCTTGACCGGACACATTCTGCCAGGTCCCAGGCCGTCATAGTGGTGGTGGTGGTCTCACATGGGAGACATGCAGAGCCTAGAGAGGGCCTGACATATTTAGGACGCCCCGTGGCGCTGGAGGGGTTTGAAGTGTCCTTATGTTACCGTCTGTTTGAAGATGGGCTTAGCAGCTCCAACACAAGGCCCAAGGTCAGGGCACACCATATAGTGTGCAGTGGAGGGGGGGGCACTGACATGAGGATCCACTTTAGGCCCAGTCCAATCATTCTATTTTCCCACCTCCGAGCGGATGTGGCACTTGCCCCATTCTCTCTACATATGGAGGGCCAGAATAGCAGGGAATGAAAGCATAGCCTAAAGTGAATGGATTCACCAACAGCACTCCACTCCCATGCACATCCCTCCCACACAGCACAGAGGAGGCTGAAAGCCTGGACAATCTGACTATTATCCCTGCATTACAGTGCAGCGATGGCTTGATCCTGCTGCCTTTTGTCTCGTGTCATTTGGCAGTGCCGGTAATGCAAATCCCCCCCCCATTCATTTAACAGCAGGCACTCTGTTGGTATTCTCGCGGCGGTTCATTTTCCAGACCGATAATTAGCCATAACTGCAACACAAAGGGAAGGAACTACCAAGTGAATATAAATGGCATGTCGGCCATTTACCACGCAGTCGTCTGATTCCATGGTTTAGCTCCTAAAAACGAGCTAGCGGGTTTTATTTGTGTGTTTCTCTACCCCACACAGTCAGACCAGGTGTGGTTGTGTCCGCACACAGATAGAGGAACACAGCTTAACACACACATACACACACACAGCGCACAATGCAAATGCCCTCACGCACACAGAAACAGTTTGTGTGTCCCTGATGCCAATGACCACGTAAGTCTCCCAGCAGACACCAAAGCCAGAATGCTCCAGAAGACCAGTCAAGACCAGTACGGCTACTAAATCCACACCACAGGTGGTTAGGAAGCCCGCTGTGGTCACCAGCCATCACCAAGGCAACGGCACGTCCCAACACGTTGTGCTATGTGCGTGTGTCGGCTGAGGATCCATTTGACGAGTTCAGCTGCTGATCCCATTAACACGTCTACGGGCCTTTCTCGGCCCGCATCTCCCCGAGCTGAGCCTCACGCTCCGTAACAACTGGACCCTTCCTCACAATGCCAGACAGGAATACAGTGCAGCTGGAGGTGTTTTCCCTTAACCTGGGTAAAACACACCTAATGGTTCACAACATCTGGATAGTTCCACCTCAAAAGTGAGATTAGTGATTCTAATCCAGCACACTCTTTGTCAGAGAATATCTCCCCGTGGTCGGACAATTATTCTGGTGTTTCTACACAGTCCGGGCTCTGTAAATAGGATCACATACAGTGGTGCAGACACACAACACTAGCCTAGCTTTGGCAATGTGTGTCCACTGTGTGGGACAAAGTACTTGGATGTAGAGTTCAAATATGACAAACCTTTCCCGTTAAAGGTGGTAAAATAAACGTCAAGCCTTCTACTGTCATTTAGGGATTGTAGGACTAAGTGTATGCATGCAAACAATGAATATCAATCCTAATAAAGAAAATAATATACATTTTAATGTTACTTAGATGTTTGATAAGATTGTTTTACCCTGCACTGAACAATTATTTGATATACATTTGACAACTGAAGGTGCTCATGTATTCTGCGATAAAATGCAGCCAGGCAATGCTGTTGAATCCAACGCTATGCAGAGCCTGTGTTCAATGCCTCTCTAGACCTAGCACTGCTTTAGGCAACAAAGAGTCAATGAGCCTGTTTTACAGCAGCCCGCTAGCGTTTCCTCCAAGGATTTCACACATGGCTGCACAAAATCTCAAATCACATCTCTAACTGGAAGAATAAGTCTTGTACTCTGCCATGGGCGGGGATGTTATTGTGAAAACAATTCATAAACAAAAGAACCAGCTGATGTGTGTTCTTTTTAGCGGGGCTAAAAAGAACACACATATTACTGAGTGAAAACAGCCTGTGCTTGTCCTAAAGCCTATCTCCTTTAATATGTTAGCTAGCGGGGAAATGCTGCTATGCAAGTAAAATGGAACTGGACCAATGTTGATCTGAAACAACCTGGCTTATCTTGTTAACTGTAGTGATCAGGTCTCACCAAAATCTATTTCTAAATCTATTTCTAATCTACATTACCCCCATCACGTTATTACACAGACATGCACATCATAGTATACTATATGGGCTTGTACCATAATTAATCACATGCATGCCCAAACAAACAAGGCATCTGTAATCAATACCAAAGTCTAACCATGAATGTTTTGATCAGAGAACATTTAGTCTAGGTCAAAACTGGACTTTGGCAGACTTCATGGTAAATTACACTAGGCTATGTGCCCAGAATGATGTAACTGCAGGAAACAGTGCTTCTGCTTTCTGTACAGTTTGGCTGTGCATTGACAGAAAGGAAAAGTTACATTCATGTGCATGTTCCAACAATTCAAAGAAAAACAATAACAAAAAACAAATAAACATAAACAAACCTAAGCAACAGAAAACAACGGCACGTTTCACCCATGGATCTCAGCCCGAAACCGATGCCTACTCCAGGTGGGGAATGAGTCCTTACCCCAAGTGAAGGAGTTCAAGTACCTCAGGGTCTTGTTCACGGGTGAGGGGACTATGAAGCGAGAGATTGGCCGAAGAATTGGAGCAGCGGGAGTGGTATTGCAATTGCTTTACCGCACCATGGTGACGAAAAAAGAGCTGAGCCTGAAGGCAAAGCTCTTGATCTACCTAGTTATTTTTGTTCCTACCCTTACCTATGGAAATGGGTTTTTCTCAGGAGGGTGGCTGGCTTCTCTCTTAGAGATAGGGTGAGAAGTTCAGTTATCCGTAAGTAGAGCCGCTACTCCTTCGCGTTGAAAGGAGCCAGTTGAGGTGCTACGGGCATCTGGTAAGGATGCCCCCTGGGCGCCTCCCATGGGAGGTGTTTCAGGCACGTCCAGCTGGCAGGAGGCCTCGGGGAAGACCCAGGACTAGGTGGAGAGATTATATATCCACACAGGCCTGGGAACGCCTCGGGATCCCCCAGTCAGAGCTTTCCAATGTGGCTCGGAAAAGGAAAGTTTGGGGTCCCCTGCTGGAGCTGCTGCCCCCGCGACCCGACTCCAGATAAGCGGATGAAGATGGATGGATGTTTGGCCCATCTCGCTGTGGACATGTATATTACCTGTCCAAAAAACAGTGGAAGGGGTATGGGGAGGGGCCAGGCGCTTTAAAGCTTTAATGACAACATTTATGAGGCTGCTTGGAAACACAAGTGCAAATACGGGCAAAATAGGACAGTGTCCCTTTTAATTTGACAAATGATTCCACTGTTCAGCAGGCAGTCGAGGTGTCTCAACAGTCTGACAGCACAGCTAAAGAGGTTTGAGAGATTAATACAAGTTGTTCACACTGTTTCTGAGTGTGAACTGTGATTAAGGCTCAGAGGGTACAACCCCCAATAAGCCCCTGCCAGAGAAACCCTGTATTTAAGTTGTGAACAAACACCTATTGAAAACAGCCAACAGTAATAAGTACTGTTTTGACTGGCCTGGTAATGAAAACATACGGAGCACGCCCAGTCAAAAATGCATTGCTGTGCTAAAGGCATAAAGGGACTGAGGGAAGGAGGATATATTTAATAGTGTGCTATATTTATTGTTGTGATGAGGCCTGGTCATTATTTATTGTGTCTGAGTTGGCCATGGTTACAAACTATCTTAACAGTTTACTGAGCGTCGTAGTAAACCTAAACCCCATTTGTCACATTATATGACATACGGCCCAATTAGAAACTACACAGTCACCAGTGGCTAGGCGCTGACTCAGCCCTAATGCACACATCCATTAAGTGTAATCAAACTAGAAATCACTTCCTGATCTATGGAACGAGAGTAAACAGAGTTCGATAATGCTGAATGTAATGTGTGCACAGGTCTGATTGATACCGCTGTGCTGGGTGCACTGGTCTTCATTAAAGGTGACTAATTAGTGCTTCTAAATCACATGGAGGGTTATTTGTATTGCTGCGGTGCTGAGGACAACATGGTTCTCTTTAATTCCAGTCAGCTCATTGCCTTGGCCCTGATCTGCTTATTTCTCCTTAATCAATGCATGGCTGCTGACTAATAGATCTAGACTGGTCTCTATGCTCTGGTAAAGGCTGTAGCAGCTCAAACGAGCATCTTTGCATTTGTTAATTTGCTGGCGTAATAGATCCCCCAACACAGAAGTCATATGCATGCTTAATATTTAGGATCATTAACCTTATTTTGTATGACACATAGCAAAACTATACATTTGATTCTGGAAAATGTAGTAACTTTTCTAAAGTATATATTTGACAAGGTAAGTCAATGGTGGATGAAAATATAATTCAGCCCACATCCACCAATGCCAACTGTCAGAGAGAGTTGAGTTACGGAGGGATTAAAAAGAGTTCTGTATTGCTTTAAGCCAGCTGAACACAGGCTTGACTGTATATACAATTCAGTCTGGACTACTGTGTAAAAAGGAATATTTATTAACCTAATTACTTATTGACGTCTGGAGCAATGTCTCTGTTCTGGGAGCTCCCTGCCCTTCCAAGTGAATACATTGACATCCCTTTCCATGCGCATACATAGAAAGCCACATGTAAGGCAGTAAACTGTTATTTTCTATATAAATATATAGTGGATTAATTTCATCCTGAGAATAGAATGACACCACACTCCTGTGTATGGAGCTCCTCTGGCCTTTTTTTCACAGCCAGATGTCTATGTGTGATTGTGTGTGTGTGTGTGTGTGTGTGTGTGTGTGTGAGTATTTGTTTTGATCTGAGATGCTGGTTCGCTTAGTGTGACACCTAGTGGTGGAACGTCATATAAAGCCATGTTCCCATTATTAGTAAATATTTGTCAGCGGATAAATGATGCCTCCTTTTCAACTGTGCTGTACTTACAGTGATCCTTTCATCCTTGTCGTCAATATTGGTGCCATCCTTCTTCCATGATATGCTGGGCTCAGGGTGCCCACGTGGGGGCTGGCACTCCAGGACGGCTGGCTCTCCCGCTGCCACTATCACATCTGCAGGGTTCTGTCTGAAGTCGTCACGCAGGACTGCACATGGTGGGGGGGAGGGAAGACATGGTCATGTTAAAAGAGGTCCATCAAATGCATCTAGAGGTGCTCAGATGATAAGTGATGTCTAGGGTCTGGACACGCTCTATTGGGAAGGGTTTGCAGTCGTTGCCTCATTCTGGTTCATTGTGAAACTATTGGACAGCCATTGAGCAATCAGTGTGGCTACAACTGTATCTATTCATCTGGCTCTACCACCATTGATAAAGACACTTCATATTCAACACCCCCCTGGATGCTGATTGATCCACCATCAAGGGAGGGTGGCTGTGTAAAGGCAAAAGCTAGGTTAACGATCAAACAGTGACCGGAGTCGACCTTGACCAGTAGCAATCACCCCGTCAGTATAAATATACCAGCCATCACATTTACACAGATGCATCACACTGACTTTGCATTACTGTGGCCGGTAACTGCACATTTAATCTACAGTGGCTAGCTGTGATGGTAGCCTAGCTACAGTATGCTGACATGATACATGGCTGTGCTGTGGAAAGTATCAGAAGAAGATGTCAGGAGGTTAACTGTAGCTACTGGGATGTAATTGAGCTCAATGGGGAAACTGTGGATGATACTGTACACAATGTAGACACTGCACAATCGAAGTACATGTTATTATAATGAAAATGGCACAATGTTGTGACACCCAATGTACCGGCTCTCCCTTAGCAACTTTCCCCTCAACAAACCTATATGCTGCCGCTGCTACGTGTGTGCAATTAAATACTGTATACTGTATACAGTGGCCTGCATGCAAACCATAGGGAATCCAGATCACATACTGTACTGTATCCTCCTATCACCACCTCTTCATCTCCACTGGACACGTTTACACTCCATGCAACCACTCTGACATAAATAATGTTCCGCATAACATCAAATTCACCAATTCCTTGCAGAAGACAGACATAAGAGTTTATATAACAATGCCAGGTTAGGGCGGCCACCTCCACGCCAAACACTTGTGAATGCTATGCCCCAGTGTGCTCCTAATGTGCTGTATCTGCAGCATCCTTTAGCTAATGTAGCCATTTCACTCACAGCAGTGTTGTACACAGTATTTTGCTCTTTGGGTTAAAATGTCTGCTACAGTACATGATGTAAAACATGTATCTGATATCTAATAATTAAGTGTAAATACGTTTAGACCAGCCTTAATCCAAACACTCTTTACTTATAGTACATTCATACTGTAGATCATGCCCTGGTAAATAAGTAAGTACGGCTAGTATTGCATCTCACAGATAACACATAACACAGATGACGCTACAACGGCTCTCTGAAGAGCAAACAGAGAGACTTTCAGCCCATTCTACCGACGAAGGATTTTACCAAACACCAGTCATGCCTCCACTC
>JAODVN010158220.1:0-14557 GCA_025434125.1 Chologaster cornuta
GTCTACATTATGAGATAAAAAAATGCATGCAGCATAATGGACAAAATGTTTTGACTGGTACAGTACTGTGATACAATTGGCAGCATTCAATCAAAGGTGAAGGAACTGTTACCCATTTGCATGCAATCAAGAACATGCAAATCTGCTACCTTTGCATGGCAAAAGTCATTGAGGTCAGGCGAAGCGAATAGTATGATGCAGCTATGCTGGGTATCCATGCATCAAGGGTCATCTGAGGCTTTCAAGATCTGAGCAATGAGTAGTAGCATGGCAATATTAAATGATTGGCGTTGGCAGTAAGTTTAAGAGCAAGAGCTCATTATAAGGCATGATTTGGTTGGGTACTTTTACCCACTTTTAGGTAATCCTCAAAAGTGGTGGCCAAAATGTCGAGAGCATAATAGAGATGTCAGAATGTTTAAGAAAACAATGTTAAATCATAGAAAGTGATAAATACTATTTAGTTCAAGCATTTGTGCATTCTAACCAAATTATTATGGACCATCATTTCTATAAATAACTTTCCTATCAAACTAATACCATTGACAAATAACCATGACAAAACTTCAATAATTTAACCATAACCATTATAACTTCAGACATGTTGTTGATCATAATTCCATTTACTTGAGATATACGTGTTTAGTCTACAAAGTGCATATTTTAGTAGAAATCCACAGAAAAAGCCAAAAAGCACAGATAACCGTCCATATCTCTGTGTTTATGTTACAGGCTCCTGTACCTGATCATATGGACTTCTGGAAGTGAGTATGCTACTATGAACAGTCATAAATGCATTGCTATTCAAAAGCCAGAAAATCTTTTTGATTGGTTAACATTTTTGAACAATCAAATCGACACATTATGAAATATCGACACATTGTAAAAAGAGTAGGCTAAATGAAACCTCTAACAATTTTTTTAAATGTTCTCTCACACCCTAAAGTAATCGATGAACACCAGTAGACTAATATATCTCAATCGTGTATGCATGCATAGTTACATCTGGCCTACTGCCTTACATGGGCAAATATCTGAGGTGTCCGAGACTACTGGAATTTCAAAGTTTGACGTCACTGCCTACAACTCCCAGAATTTTGGTACAAGAAGTTTCACTTTTTTGTGGGATTTGAAACTCTCTTATTCCTAGAAAGCAAGGTAAGGAAATCCATCGAACTTTTTGGTAACGTCATATATTTGTGACAGTTTTAAGTTGACACGGTTAAGAACATGAACCTTGACGTGAGAGTAGTTTGGTTCAATGTGTTCTTCCTTGTTAGGATAATATGAATGTTACTGTAGCGGGGAGTTCAGAATGAGGGCGTAGGCTCCCGTAGCATTAGCTAACGAAAGCTAACAAGTATAATTTTAGCTACTTAAATAAACGTATATCAGTCTGTAACAGTACAACACATGTGCGCATAGTAGTATACACTTTAACTTGAGCGGTATCTAGCTCTCCAGGCTCAAGGTGTTGGTGTTTTTAGGATAGTGTGCTGCTGAACAATGCGTAAACGTCACCAATGGAGAAACACGACCTTACACAGTTTAGATCTGAGTGTTTTTCTATTATGTATTCAAAGTGATTTCCACCGCGAACCACTGGGTTGAAATCACAGTTTTCCTAGCGATGATCTATGATGTCCCTGAAGCCAAGATCATCAGTCAGTCCTGTGATAGCACCATAGGATAGCACAGATAAACTGCATTCCTGTATTCCAACTTCCTGGGTACCATAACCCGTTGTAGCCTGTAGGCCACTGGGGTATCTGGTTGTTCTTGTGGTAAACTGTCATTTAGGTACACTGACACATGCTGAGCACTTTCTGGCACGTCTTAATAGGATTTGTGTTCTTTACATGTTTATTTAAATGATTTACACATGGACACTTTAGTATGAAGTAATCCTGACATGGGCCAATTTATATATTATATAAATATATATACAGTAGTGGTACAATACAGCTGTTTAACTACATGTAGTTGCTCCCCTTTTCAGTAGTATAGTAGGGTAAGGCACACAATTTATCTGTAGCATATTAAATGGGTAGTGGAATTGTTTGATTTCATTTGATAAGACTCAAGTGTACATTACAGTAGTTGATAATATATTCGTTTCCACTTTATTGCAGACCCTGGGTTCATATAATATAGTTTCCCTGTTGTTGGACGACCTGGTTAGTTATAATGTTGGACAACCGTTGGTTTACTTAAGTCATTGTTCTGCTTTAAGTTGTTGCATTGCACATTTATTACGAGTTTCCCCTTTCTAATGAAAATGCTTTGAATTAAACATTTACTTCTAATATGAATTTTAAATCATTAACATCAAAGACCCCTGAGCATTACATCGTCAAAATAGAAATTGGTGTTGATTTTTGACTCAGCCAACATTAAACAGAACTCTCTTTATCATATTTGGTTAAACATATTTGACAATATCAAAATACTTTTATTAGTATTCAATAGTTTTGATTTGTTGTTTTTTTTTTGTTGAGTTTATAAGTCTTGTGTAATGTTGAAATGAAAAACATTTTTGTGGTTTATTCATTTGTAGAGGGCCCTGCCATTAACGTTTGAATATGTACAGTAGGCCTATATGTCACAAGACATGATACAATCTATGATATATTTAAGTAGCCATGAATGTGTAAACAAAATCCATGTGCTTATGTTAGGTATATAACTGTAAAAGTTCTAAAGTTATACAATGCCAGTGTTAACCTCAAGTAGCTTTTTTGTTAAAATATAGTAGTTAATTTCATCATGGCGACATATTTTGTGTCATAGCTTTTCAATAATGTCATTTAATTTACCTAAATAAACACAGATTCTGGCACGTGCCAATATCTTTTGATAATATCAGCAAACTGGTATAATTCAGGCTCTATATTTGATTCAAAGTGAATTACCCAAAATTAACACGTAGTAGTATTTTTTTCTCTATGACAAGGATATATGTCAAACACTTTGTGAACAAATCTGTAATATTGAAATCTAAACCAAGATATCGATAATTAGCCTTTGCCATATTCCCTTACTTTATTTTTGATTTTCATTCTAGGCTTCTATTTTGCTAAGTGCATCTTTCAGACAATCAGCTTGAAGGCTCCACCTAGAAAGAAGAAAAAGGTATGATACAGCTTTTGCTAATGACTTTGTTTTCCAGCCATGTTACTGTATTAAAGGTTGTGTTTCCACTGTGCCTCATTTTAGCCTCAGCACAAATGGTCATAAATGTATATTAATTTTTATGGGAGTGGTTATAGTGTTAGCCTGGGATCACTGCAGAACGAGGTGTAGAGAGGAGTGACAAATGCTTAATGTGCGAAAGAGGCATTATCATTCCAAACCTTTTTTTATTTTATTTTTATCTGTTTAATGCTAGATTAAAAGGCAATTCCAAACACAAGTCGAACAGTGTACATGTGCAACATTTTTGGACCATGTATTCACACTGCTGACGTATTCAACTCTCAAATCGTTCAGTCGCTGATAGGCTGTTGCCAAGCCCTCCATTGTGTCCAAACCGCCAGCTTGGGTCGTTGTGTCTTCATGCCAGCGACAACCAAGAACTTGCACGTTTCAAAAATATTTAGATCAACAGTAAACTTGCATCAAGTCAAACACTGTAATGGTGTGCAGTTACAGTTTGGAGGGACATTTTTGTGTATTTATACTTGGATCTTGTCTGGTGTTACCCTTCCACTCTGGACCGTGAACTGAACAGGCACTTTATATTTATGTGTATTGTAGCTCACCCAGGATTCCATCAATATCTGCTACTTTCTTCTATGCTGCTATTTCAAAAATATTTCCGTACGAAGCCCGATTTCAGCGTAAATGGCATCAATAATCGGCAAACTAGACACTACAATAAAACATTTCTCATCCATGTTTAACAGCAATGAATTGTAAGATGGCTATCGAAAAGAAAATGTACAGAACATCTGTCCTGCCATTGCTAGTCACCAACACCAACTAAACTTAGCATAACGTTGAAAAGTTCTCAACTCAGATCTATCGCTGTTATTGGGAGTCTTTGTCGCTGAGCATAGCTCCGCCCACTCTCGCTGAGTTAGAAATGAATTGGAACGCGCCTGTTGGCGAACAAACACGTTGGCAGTGTGAACGCAGTACAACTGTAGAACTCTGGACACTTGGTTTTTGTAGGATTTTTAGAGTTGGTCACCTTTAGACTTATACTTTATAAAAGCTGTGAGACATTTCTTAATTGATAATGTGATATATTGGTTGTGTTATACTGTATAGGCCCATGTGTGGTGAACCTACAATTATTAGCACTGAATTCTTAGGATACCGTTCCAAGTTTCTAACTATCCAATGGAATGTTGCATACTGCTGCTGCATAGTGTTCTCTCTAAGCTGTCGTTAATATTGTCATAACCTCTATTGACCTGCTGCACGCATGGGACATTGTTAGGTGGTAATTATACCTTCTTAATCACTTGAAGACATTCTTTGACAGCAGTAAATGGGTTACCGCTACCTGTTTATCTACACCCGTGGGGATGAGTGATGATTCTCGTTATGGAATTCTTTCCAGTTTTCATATAAAAAATGTGTTGTATTTATATTATCCATTTGATCACAGCAAATGTAAGAGATAGTCCTTTGTCATTGCACAGAGATCCATACATAGAAAGTGTGGTGTGATTTGTAATAGAACTAGAACATCCTTTCAATGTCGTTATGTGATAGCATGATGCTATTATTTTATTTATTTTTTACAGACTTGTCTAAAAGTCCCACTTAGGCCTCTGTATTATCAAATTTGAATAGCAAGTCCCACAAGTAATGCGTTTTCTTTTTGGATATTGTAATATTGGATTATATTCAAATCACTATTCAAATTTGAAGCTCATTAATGTCTTTTTTTTAAAACTATTTAATTGATACTTTAGGCTGCATTGTGTGCATTTGAACAATGTGCAGGGGCTGCATTCGTGTGTGATGCTCTGTCTGCTGCATCTTGTTGCTTTCGTAAAGACTACTGTACATTTCATTTGTCTGCTCTAGGAAGCAGGTCATGTGAGGGGAATTGATACTATCACATAGTTCAGATCATGTCTAGCTCAATGTGAAGTTCTCTGCAAGTCAGGAATTGTTGTTCCTAGATTTCTTTTTTTTGTGGGGGGGCAGCTCTGTGCCACAAAGCTGGCTATGTTGAGTAAATTTAGCTCACAAAATAAGGCATTCCGGTCTAAAAGCCAACCAAATAGATATTCCCCTCGACACTTTCTCCATACTTTCTCCATATTTGGAAATGTTTATCTCCTCATGATGGCTGACAGAGGTTAGAAGCCTGGATGTGAGTCACTGTAGCAGCGGTTAGACTTCTCTTTGGGAGATGGGATCCAACTGAGTAGGCTGCCAGTTTGTGAAGTTAAGATTTCTATGCAAGTATTCTAAACAGTGAGTATTATTCTACATCAATGTAGTGTAAATAGCAATGAATTATTATTCGAAATGACTACTAACCTGTCTAACTAAATCTGGCCAGTGTCCCAGAAATGGTTATGTGTCTCTTACTGTATCTAGACTTATTCTATAGGCTTATGTGTGTTTCGTAAACTTGACTTTGACAACTGAGAGCGAACCCCCCACAGCTGACGTTGAATCATTTATTTATAGTTTCTACAGTAGCTCTTATTAAGGAATGTTTCAAAACCTGCATTAGAAAATACTTTAGGTGTGTACTTTGGTACTAAACCTTTACACACAGAAATACCTTATTAACACAACAGAGACTGGTGTATGTATCTTCTAATATTTTAGCAGTGGCAATGGTATATAACATATAGTTAAGATGATAATAATAATCAATTTTCTTTTTACATTTTTATTACAGAGTAGTTGACAGCTTTCAGCCTCAGAGGTATTCACCCAGCTTGGTCACTGGTATGTCTCTTTTATATGTATTCTTTAAGTTATAAGAGACTGCATTGTTCAACTCTGTTTAATTGTGATATTACCCTATGAGTTTGATTATAATCACTACACGTAGCCTTCCGCGGCTAGACTTTATGTTACAAACTCAATGCCAGCATATACTATACTGACATGTTATAGACAAATCACTTGACTGTTTTAATATATTGTTACAGATGCATTCATTAATTTGAGACTCAGCCAAATCACGTACTTGTATACTGGTACTGGGATAATTACGTAAGTCAACTTGTTGACATGCAAATACTTATCATGGTATCACAACAACTCTCAATAGAACACTTAAGATGGCTTAGTATACTCTTGTCTCCTCTTTTGGCCTTAAGTTTCCATCCCCAGATGTGAAAAGATTAGATGTTTTAACGTCTTCTAAATGATTCCTGTCAACAAATTAAGGCATGATTAACACAAGCAATTAGTCTGGGACCTAAATGTCTCTCAGCTAAGGACACTCAAGTTGAAAAGGTGATTATCTGTGCTATGGCGAGTCATTTCAAGGGTTAAAGAGGAGATGATTATCGGTGGTATTTAGAAAAGTAATTTTAAGCATTTGATTACTTTCTGTTTTTGTATTTAGGGTTTGATTGGTGTGTGTGTGTGTGTGTGCATATGTATAGCTAATGATAGATGGCAGCTGCTTCTCACTGCTAGAGTTTGAGGGGAAGATTGGACATGGGATTTCCAGACTAATTGCTGCCTGTATGATGTAAAATATGTAAACAGTCTTGCGTTTCTCTTAATTACCGAAAGATTACAGGTAAATTACTGCGACATAGCATGGACACGCATCTATGTTATGCAATAACAACTACTTCCTTTCATGCTTTAGATGTCTCCCTGCTCCAACACACCTGATACATCACACGATGACCGAGTCATGTGAATCAGGTGTGTTGGAGCAGGGAGACATCTACATCATGCAGGGCATTGGATCCCCAGGACCAGGGTTGGCAATAATATACTAATAATATTTATTTTGTGAGTGTGAGCAGATCTGCACCTTGAAAACTAGTGGTTTTCAACTTGGTTGTACCATAACCTCACAACATTTTTGTTCACTTGCCATATCAGCTAAATATAAAATGTATTTAGAAAACTATATTGAAATAGCTAATGTAGACATCTAAAATGGTTTAGAAGTAATGCAATATCCTTCTGACATTGTCTTGGCTGAATGGAACTGTGCCGGCTTTGACATAATTACACCTGGGAGACTTTCCGCATATCTTCAGCACCCCCTTTCTTGGACTATCCATACATCTGGGCCGCCTATAAATGTTTGTCTATGCCTCAATCTAAGGCAATTTCCCAAGACTGCAGTTAGACTTTCTGTTAAGTAAATCTGACACATTTCTTACATTCTTATACCATTGTGGTTTATTTTAATTCTACAATATACATGCAAGTATAAAAGCCTGTTCATTTCAAATATGCAATGACAAACATTAAAGTCACTATGTATGACCTTTTCTAGAAACTATGCTTTTGATCTTGCCTACATTGGATATGGCACAAGCATATTGTATTTTGTATTATCGCCAGCTTTGTGGGCTAATTCTTTCCACAGGCCAATGTTTAGGCTACGGTAACCGTATAGTTGCAATAGCTATACTATTGTAAAATGATTGTGTAATTTTTAGCACAATGCAACATCGAACATTAAAATGTAATCATAATTAGAGGACTTGTGCTGATAGAGTAGCCTACACCAGCAGCAGTTTGAGTGATGATCACCCCGTGGCTGGTGGACTATACACCAAGGCGTTTTAATTCCAGATCCTCATCAAAATGAATTGTTTCAAACAAATGAATTGTGTTTGAGTATTAAGTCTACTTCATTCGTATTAAATCCATGGTCCGTGGGGGACACTGTCTTAAGGTACTTTGGCTAATTATCTCAAGTTAGCTATTCATACTAACAGCAACTTTTAAGCTAGACTGCTGTCAAATATGAACATTGGGGCTATGGGCTGCATGCCCAACTTGCCATCAAATTTGTGTAATATACATTCATTTTCTGACGAAGGGTAATACACATTGCATTGTGAGAGATGTCACCGTAGCTACGATAAGCAGATCTGTCTATCTGTCTGTCTGGGTTTCCACCGGGTGCTTCGGTTTCCCCCACTATCAAAAACATGTTATTTTCACTCTCCAGTCAGTGCCATTGACCAGAGACACTGGCCTCAATCTAGAGTCAGTTCCCAGGCGCTGCTCAGCGGCGGCTCCCTTGAGGGGTGGGTTAAATGCAGAGAACCACTTTCGCTACATGTATGTGACAATAAAAGCACCTTTACCTTGTTGTTGAAATATTTATTTTAACTAAAGTATTTTCTTGTTCGGTCAGCAAGTCCTTGTTCTGTAAGTTTTGGTTCTGCAACAGTATGTTCTCTAGTCTGCCTCCAGGCAGCATAGTAGCGTATAAAGCTAAACATGTGTTTTGTTCTATCTGAACACATTTTTTACTTTGCTTTCATACTGTATAGGTGTGACTATAAATACATCAAGCCCAAAGAGGAGGCCAAGGTGTTTTCATGGATATGTATTTTTTATTGGCTTGGTCTACCTTTTTCATGCCATAAACATAAAGTCCCATCAAACTTGTCCAATGAAGGAGCACTCAGGAAGCTGCATCCACAGAGAAAATGGACCCACCACTTCTCAACTCAGGAGGATTGCTTGGTTGTTACTACCTTAACACATAAATAGAGGCAACATGAGTAGCAAGACATAAGCAACTGTATAATGTCAATAGAAAAGGGTAAAAAAAAAATAGACTTGTGAAAGGAAAGGCACAATTATGTTTGTGTACTTTTAGTGTAGGGTCTTTCTTCATTGTTTTGCCTACATTTCTTTGCTGTGGGTCCTTGCTAGTTGTCTATTGGAAGCCCATTTTGCACGCTAAAACAGGAAGGCCTTTTCAGTGCTTAAATTGCATTTCTTTGACAGAATATGAGTCTTAAGAATTCTTTTATTCGTTTGATGATCACTTATATAAGAAAGTAAAAGGGCCTTTATCTGAACATTTAATAGCTTGGAAAATGTGCCTATTTATTTCTTTGTTCTTTTGGTAGCTGCTTGAATTTAACACGCTCAGCCTAATATATCTTAATGGATTTGGTGTTGAATTTAAATGGCTTCATTGTATTTGACTATCAAAAATCCATGACTGAATATATATACACAGAATAACATATTGCTCATCTTTATAAAGAGACTAGTTGTTCTCCTATATCCTTTTCAGTGTGATAAGAATAGCTGATACAGTAGGTGATTAGATGGCAGTTGTGATGAATTCACACCCAACAACAGAAAGCGATGTCTTGATTAGACTGACACTGCACCAGTGGGGTTTGAAAACAGGTGTATAACTGGATGCAGGTGTATAGTCTCGCTTAGCTAGGCATGTTGGGCATGTTTCTAGGCTGTACGCCTGCAATTCGTCCTTTTTTTTTATTAGGGCATTCATGTTGGAGTTTTCCAAATTTGGCCAAGGCATTCGTCTGCTCCAAGGCAAGATTTATTTAAGCTTATTTTCCCCCACTGAATTGTTTGCCATAAGAATATTATAACCAGCCATCTTTCTTTGATATTTACTAAGAATATATGGTAGTTTGGATAAATTCAATTAGAACTTTTTGTTTTACGATATGTGCAGTGTGAAATTATATTCTGTTTGGAAAGTGCCAAATACTTTGATAGATTTAATGAAGGATTGAAAAGTATTGATTTGTCAACATAATAATAATAATATAATAATAATAATAATTACTATTATTATAGACTTGATCATTGTAGTTTGCTACAATAAACTACTGAAGATGGGTAAAATATTAGGTGCTGGTGATCAAGGTTATCAATTGTGTATCAAAGGGAACAGCTAACCTTTTGTTGCCTTTAAGCATTTATAATAAAGAGTTTCTGGCATTCTATGAAAGTGCATGTTGGGTAGGTGTGTTAATTTCATTCTCTGAATCTTCAGATAACAAAACCCGACAAACGGCAGCTATAACACTGACTTGATGTCAGTTGTCTGCAGCATTAGCGATAAGTGTTTCTTCCTCCATTGTGACAGTGTGGTTTTGTTATAAACTGCTCCTGTACACGAAGAGCACACATCACTTGACCCTGGGGACAAAACTGACTCCTTTGTCCCTCCACCTGCTCCTGAACAAAATGCAGGACATATTGTCTGATGCACCACATCAGAAATGGTATTCAGGCACAATCCTTGTCATTTTTTAAACACATTCCCTGCAGTTTTCTATTTTCATTCTTATTCATTAGAACATGCCTTCAGGATATTGGTGATTGGAAACAAATGACCCCAATTGCAAACATGAAGAAACAAGCGTATGCAGTCCGATTTTAATATTAACACAGAAACACCACGTTTACTTCTATGTGTCATAGTAAATGCACCCTATGATTCACTTCCATTCCTATGAAGATGGGATCATCTCTTTTGAGCCGTCATGTTTGAACATTGTCAGGTCTGGCAGACCACAGAAGTCTGCACACTGCTGGCCATCAGCGGTGCCACCTCTCAGCTGTTCCACTGCATCCAGCTGACTCATTGGCCCTTAGCCCTCAGAGCGTCTTTCTCCATCTATGTTGGTTGCTTTTCTCGTGTGTGTTGTCATGGTATGTATGATGCTGTCTGATAAAGGCCTGTTAAAGGTTGTTAGGTATCTAACATACCTGTGCATGATGAGGAGCCCCCTGAACTAAGCCGTTCTACCAAAGATAGGTGTTTCTACTATTGTGGTTCATGTTCTAATAAATTGCTTAAAGCAGACTGAGAGTTGCTTGACAGAGCATTGGTTATTTCTTAGGTAATAATCTCATATGTTTGTCTTTTCAGGTGTCTAATTCCATTCCTGCTGCAGCAAAAAAACTTTCCCATAAGCATACATTAAGATATTTAATCGTATCTATAAAAATTATAATTTTACAGACCTACATGTATCCTATCCGCAATAGCGGATAGCTCCAAGACAGCACTTGCTATTACTATACAGGTACACATCGGATTGTCTGAAGTAAATCCCTGGTTAGTACGTGAAACTGTACTTATCTCTGATGTCCCAGTGCTGTGGCCACAAAAGCTTACAGACTATGGTAAATGTCAACTTGTCAAGAGGGGCCAAGTTTAAATGAAGTCTAACTTTCCAACAAAATTATGAAAAGTAAAGTCCCACATCGTTTTGCGGAACAGAATTCCAAATGAAAAATTGAGAGAAAATTATCAATCAATAATCAAAGCGGATTAGGGATATGTTGTTAAAGGTATTCGTAACAGGTTTCAGAAAGAATAAACTTAAGTCCAAATGTTTATTTTTAAATATATTTTGCATCATCTATCATATTGGAGCACTTTCTTTTTCTTTTAAAATAAATTATTGCCTAAAGGCTGAAATTTCCCTTTGTTTGGTGCTTGTTTTCTATTTAAAATAACAAGCATGTAAACAAATAGATTTATCACATTTTAATTTTTTTCAGACTATTCTGTTGTATATGCAGAATACAGAATGGCACATTTACATCAGAGCTTGCAAGGGCAATGCTAGGATTGATTCATTACTTTCTTGTCCAATAAAATAGTTTTAGTTTTGGGCTTGCTATAAATATAAGGAAGATGCTTAGATCTCTTATTTCCATTTATATAAACATTTAATAAACCCCTCAAGTGGCATTTAGCCTCCATTTTTAGTTTACAATTTTTTTTACACACGCGCACACACACACACACACACACACACACAACATATGCACCTTTCTCATTCGCCTGTTTCCCTGCCCCGTTCCCTATTTTTGCCAATACAGACCAGGAAGCTAACAGTCCACTTTGAAAGGCTTACTACCTCTCCGTGTCTCAATGACATTGCTAATTCCAATAACTAGAAATACTTGGTTTTCATGGAATGGTTCCTGTAAAGTAAATAGCTTATTTCCATATTAACAGGGTTTTCTGTGTGTCAGGGGCATTACTAGCAATGCCAAAGAGATTTTTTCCTACAACACTTTAATAATCCTTAAAATAGCAATATTTTATGCCATTATCACTTGCATCGCAATGTTTTATCAGGAGTCAGGACTATATCTTATTTAACATATTAAAACACTTTTTACTACATATTTAATTGACTATTTGGGCATTTTTGTCCAAAATAATTTCTAGTAAGAACATTGCAGCATACCCTCAACTTTATTTAATTTGCCACCCACAGCAAAAAAGAGAAAATATTTTCAGCATTTTTCAAGATAATTCACACAAGTGCTTTCTTTAAGTGGATATGGTGGACAATTATATATTCAAGGTTCATTCATTCATTTCCTCATTCAGTAACACTGAGGCTTTTAAGACGCATATTGAGCTTTAGAGTATCACGTTAGATTAGGCACCCATAGAAAAATAGAAAAGGTTCACCAGCTTGAAGGTGAGAGAGATTTCCCAGCACCCAATAACTGGTAAAACCTTGCTTTCCACATCATATTTGTGTGCACAAGGTGTGTCACACAAATATGCCCCCCCCCCCGGCACACATGCAATACTTGTAAGTCCTTTGTAATTACCAGTATTGATTTGTGTTCCAAGATCATTCAAATGCCACATGTTGCATATGTAATTGGTCCATACTGACTAGGCCATAGAGTTTAATTTAGCTAGCATAAAAGCATGTTTGGCTACAGCTTTAACTGTTGGTTGTCCAAAGAAATTTTGACAAAACATCCACATGGTCACAATTGTCAGGATAGCTTCCTGCTAAGCATGGTTCAATTTTTTCCCCTCGGCCTGGATGGATTCCTGGCTCCTGGTTTGTTTGGTCAGGCCAGATCCATGAAGCACACATCTAGTCAAAGAGTACTGCCCTGGCTGCCAGCTGAATTTGAAGAACAGTTTTGTTTTCTCACTGGAAATTAGAATGCTTAACTCTTTCTTGGTCTAGACTCGGGCCTTTGCCAAAGGGTGTTTCTTGGCTCCATTTTGAAAATAGAGGCTTTGTGTGAATGGACACGTGCTCTACTTTTAGAGGTCTCTAAGGGGAATGCATCAAGGGATTTATATTATATGGCCTCCTTTTTAGGAAATTTGAGACTCTTGTTTTCTCTCATCCATCCTCATTTTAATATAATGTAATACCTACATATGTGATCTAAATCCAGTACCTCTGGGGAACTGTTTTTCATAAGACATGTAAGCCTACAGTAAGTGCTTACTATTATCTGCACACGACGTGGCGGAAACTTTATCATTTGAGAAGGTTATTTCACACACACAGATCGATAAATATGGCCTGGGTATCGCCATTGATTTCCATATTTGATTCCGATTCACAGGTTCTTAATCGATTTTATTTTCGATCCAATGTCGATTCGGTTAGGGATATTTCAAGTACAATGCATCAGGAACATAATGCTTGCAGCGCACATTTCTGCAATAGACTCCATAAGCTCCCCATATAAAATAAAGTATCTCTTTTGCAATGATTCTATGACTCTACAGTACCTTACCTGCTATGTGGCTTATTATAATTAATAATGTCCTTGTATTCCAATGTAAATATTTTTTAGCAGGAATACACAGCCATCCAAACTAAATAATTTGGATTTCAGCAGAGTGTGACGGGATGCCATACTAACAAGGTATGGAACCGAACAGGTAGTTTTATATCGAAGCATTAGACAAAACTGATGGTAAATGCAGGCAGTCAGAAACCGAGCGCAAACTACACCTGGCTTGAGCAATGTGCTAATTACGTGACCCAGCCGAGCATGTGACTGGAGGTGTGCCAACTGACTGAAGCTCTTGTCTCTTCGTTTGCTTCCAGAGGTTGTGATGGTTTGACAGACAGAAGAATAGAATGCTCCGTCTTCTTTAACTGTGACTGATTGAGAACGTGCAATGTTGAAATGCTGAGTTATTAACTTACCATTTCAGACCCGCATTTTTTCCCTCTGCAATACTGAATAGGTGGATTTAATTTGGCTTTTTTTACAGTTAAACACTGTCATGTCAGATCTTAAAGTGACCTAAACACCAGTACTTTTCACCAAATTTAATGATGGTATGGGGGCACAATCTCGGGCCTTCCAGACAACCTGAACCACTAGAGTTTTTACCACCTTATAGTACTTTTGAGCAAACTAACTTTTTAATTTAATGTATTTAGAAAATAACATATATTCTTATGACTTCCTATTTATAATAATATCCATATAAAACTATGTAGGCTACTAGAGTAGATCATATTATGTGACCGTTGGGCAGTAGCTACTAGTTAAACTACATTCATGAGTAGTGTGGTGGTAGCAACGCCGTTTTCTGAATCAGATTATCTTTTCAGTGGCAAAGTGCGTTTGCGTCCACAGAAGCTACATTTTCCCCAAGCAGTTTTGAATCTGCAGCACAAGTCTTGATACAACTAAGAATCAATACGTGATACCATCACATACACAGACGTGGGCTACATGTGAAGCTGACAGAAGCACTTCTGTATGACTGTAATGTAGGGTGGGTCATGACCAAAAGAACAAGATCACAGGTACAAGCGGCCAAAATGGGTTTCCTCAGGAGGGTGGC
>JAODVN010158319.1:0-14555 GCA_025434125.1 Chologaster cornuta
CATTGAGTAGATTGGCATCTCCTTAAGCCTTTGTAACAGTTCCACCATGTGTACAGTGTAAACATTACATAGGCCATCTCCCTCCCCTTCAACAAACAATACAATTGGACAACATATACAGCGCTGGAATGAAGGAGATTCAGTTTTAACGTACTCAACCCCACTGACATAATAGGCTACTCACAAGGCAAGGTTCATAGTGCAAGCCAAGGTGACAGGTGATCAAGAACTCGCTGGTTCCAACACCGCTAACTCCTCAACAAGTGGCAAGGTGTCCTTGAGCAAGACACCTAACACCCTGTACTGCCTCCGGTGTTCATGGGGTCTCCTTGCATGGCTGACATCGCCATTGGTGTGGGAATGTGTGTGTGAATGGGTGAATGTGAGGCACATAATGTAAAGCGCTATGTAAATGCTGCAAATATCACTGTATATTAAGTACTAGGTAATACCTAACACACATGTAAGACCAAATATTTAGAAGATCTATTAAGTCTAAATATATAATTAGCTCGTCACCATAACCTGTGTCATACATTGTTTACTCGAATAATGTTACTGAAAGCTTATGTCATAAAGAAGTAAGGTAGACAGTTTGCCACACAAAACTAACATACACAATATAATGAAACAGAAAGGGATAGTAGGTTGCTATCAAAGAGGAACATTCTTCTCTGATGGAAATTGGGCTACATAAATGGTCCAGTTTAATTAAGGAATAGCTACTTTAAGGGATAGCTTCATTTATTTGTTATAACTCCATCAACAATGAATGGAGAATTGTCATTTCTGAGCTGTTTGCTGTACAAACAATGGAGCATATTTAGGACTGAGTCGATGTAGTCACCCTAAAGCACCCAAACTAACCTGTGTGATTTGAAAACTGCACAGAGTTAATAGAGTCCACTTCAAACCCCAGCACCTAAAAGAAATGGGCAGGTGTTTTGTTGTAAATTGTATATAGAAAAACATATTCGTTTTGTTTAATTGGCACTTTGATATATAATAGGCCTATTTATCTTAGCCTATATGCCTTAACACTGTCTGTTTTCTTTTTTCGACTGAATTCATGTGTAAATAAAGTAAATGTCTCCTGAATATATTCAACATTTATATTATTTCGATATCTTACGACCGTCTTCAGTAAAATGTAGTTCTACTGTCTGAAATGAAAGCCTCAAAACTTTATCAATAATCAGATCAGTTGATAAGGGTTTTTACCATTCGACAAATGGGATAAACTCAAGACTATAAGTCACTGTGACCAATATGGAAATGACGTTATAATGCATCATAAAGTGTTATTTCCACATAGCCACAATGCATCATAGAGTGTCATTTCCACATAGCCACCGTTATGTGGCTGCAGAACTCTGCCTGTCTGTGTCTTACCTGCAGTGGGAAGGTTGCCGACTTGTTCCCCACGTATCCTCTGACAACGTGACTCTGAATGGACAACACACGACACTCCATCTCGAAAAGATTAAGTAGTATTACGTTTACAACCACAGCACGGCAGAGTCATGTAAGGAAGAAAGGCGGATGAAAGCGGTCCACAGAGATGCGTGAGGAGATTAACTTTAGCATTGAAGGGCAGGAACAGCGCTGACTCCTCCAACATTAGCTTCCATTTTAATTCAGGCACCTCAGCGGGCACCTCAGGACGAGGTTCATTAGCAAGTAGCCTACAAACATACAACTAAAGCCACGTCAATATATCATAAACTGCATGGAACATTTCGAGGAAACGTCAATTAATACATTGCATGTGAATTAATATACCGTTAATGCTAAGATAAATACTATACAGAACAGGGACCTTATATTAGGCTAGTGAAATTGGAGTTTCATTAGACTGTATGCTTATTGCACGAATTATACTCGCATTGTTAAATCATTAAATGTGATTTTGTTTTACATTGATGAATATCTTATCCGATAAATGGTAGAATTTATATATTAAAGTTTTTTTGGGGTCCTTAATTTGACTTTACTTTATGTGTTGGACCGGTAGTTGTGTAGTTTCGTTTGCGTCATCTCCACGTTGTGTTTAAATACTAACATGATTAAATGAATAGGCTACAGTAGCAAATATGTTTTTCAAAGAATTGACACTAATATTGAAATATCGACAACAGAAAAAACAACGATTACCATATTTGTTTTTTGTTTACCATATAGGCCAATTTAATCGCAGTATTGTAGATAATCAACTGTTGATCGTGTAATTTCGTGTTATGCCTATAGGCTACTTAACAGATGCAAACAATATATAATAATAATTGCAATTAGCAAATTCCTAGGAATTATTCAAAGTGAGAAATGATGCCTGTTAAAACACTGCCCCCATATGGGGGCTTCTGTTCAACGCATGCAATCCCGCAGCTGAAGTCGAAAGTGACCTAATATGTACATTAGCCCCTAGGCTAAACTGCTATTATTAAAATATAGATAATATAATATGTATGCCTACGTAAATGTTTTAAAGCAGCCAGAGTTGTAACAGGCCTCAAGCTCGTTTGCCTAAACTCAAAACAGTTCCCATGGGACAGAGTTATAATGACAGCCATAAATATTGGGTTAATAAAACTGTCAAAGATAAAAGGAATAACATCTGAATGTGGATTTTAAACTGGTGGGCGCTATAAATTCTTGGTTTTACCTTACGATCAAGTTGGGTTAATGCCTCGTCTGTAATTAAAACAAACGAATGTTAAAGTTGTTACTATATAGAATTTAATAGAAGAAAAATACTTGTAGTAGACCTACAATTTATTAATGAATAGGCCTATATTGCTATACTTTACGTCAACGCGGTAGCTTTTTCAGATGTTATAATAGCCAACTTTATGTACCAGTATACATGCATAAAACATATTTATTAAAAAATATATATTGTGCAAGAACCAGCGCGTCTTGACGCTGCGTGATTGCATGGCCGACGACATCTGACGCACTTTTATTTGTGGGAGGGGTTTGTTGGCGATTACATTGACACGTAAGATTCCTGCATGTTTTCTTTTTTTTAGGACGGAGCAACATTTGTTGATAACTGTAGATATACCTTGGTTTGCTAGATGTGTCGCTAATCTATTTGAAATAGGTGTTTGTGGAGCGTTTGGCGACACACGAGTGGCGACACGGTAACGCGCAAAATGAGATTTTCTATGCTCATTTCTGTCTTAAGGCCGATCGGGCCGGTTGTAATCGGCATTTCTCTAGGGTTTACATTGAGCTTGCTGAGCATTAACTGGGTGAAAGAGTCATGTTTTATGGAAGGGAAGGATAGCGAGATCGTCTTGACTCCTGATGACAGAGCACTGAAAGGAGCCAGAAAACCCAACTCCATATCGGCGGGCAGCGATGGTGACTCCGAAGAGGATATTGAGCCCAGAATCGTTCCATACAAACCAATCAAACAAAGTGCCTCTAAGAAAGTTTTTAGGTAAGCTGTCTATGTGATTTAGCGTGTTTTCTCATCTGTTAGACTGTTAACCTGTGAAATTCAACATATAGACATATAGCCTACGCGGGCACTTAGAGTAATCCTCTTATTCATCCATCCATGAAAGTAACAGAGAGAGAAAATCCATGTAGTCTATATATAGGCGGTTTTGCAACATGGTTCTGTATAAATGACAAGATACAAATCAAGAACCATGCATGTAGATATTCAGGATCTCTAGCAAGAGAGTGGTGTGACTTTCCACAAGAGCACTTTCAAGAAAGGCTACCAATTAACGTTTTCTTCCCTCTGCATTCCTTTCCCAGTATGTTTCTCCAGTCAATTTTAACCCTCGCTGTGCTTTTCAGTAACTGCCCTATACGCCCTCCCTAAACAGCCCAAAAAGTATATTTTGAGCATTCACCTCTTAGTCCCGAATCTGCCGACGTGTTGCGTTGTTTATTGTGTGATCTTCATCGTCATTATGTTATTGTTCCTGCAAGTCTATAAAGAAATGTGTTGGCTTCTCATCATTATGAAGTCTCATTAGCATTCGCTTTCAATACAATAATAATCATAGGGTCACAAACGTATGGATGGTTGTGCGTTTATTATGAAGCAGTGGTCTCTGTTTTAATACACTATGCTTGATTCTAGATTAACAACACAGCTACTACTGTAAAATAACTTTCCCACACAGCTGGCCTTGTGACCATGGTGGTATGCATGCCGCAGAGACACCATGACACGTTGACATAACAAACGCTGTGTGTCAGTGTGGCATCCATCTTGCCATGTTCACTAGAGTTTTCCACCGTTTGTTATGGTGTTGATGATGATGATGATGTGATGATGATGTTCCCAGGGCCAAGTACATCAGCTCGGAGCTCGGCATGCGTGAGCGGCTGTTTGTGGGCGTCCTGACGTCCCAGGGCAGCCTCTCCACGCTGGGCGTGGCCGTCAACCGCACGGCCAGCCCCCGCCTGGACGCCCTGGTGTTCTTCACGGGCACCCGCGGCCACGCCGCGCCCCGCGGCATGACGGTGGTCTCCCATGGCGATGCGGAGGAGCGCCCCGTGCGAAGCATGTTCCACACGCTGCGCCACATCGGCCAGCGCCATGGCGACGCCTACGACTGGTTCTTCCTGGTGCCCGACCGCACGTACACGCAGGCCGACCGCGTCCGCGCCGCCGTGGACCACCTGAGCGCCAACCGCCCGCTGTACCTGGGCCGGCCCCGCCCCCTGGGGGTGGGCGGGGCCGGGGGCAGCTACTGCCACGGGGCAGCCGGGCTCCTGCTGTCCCGGGCTTTGCTGCTGCAGCTGCAGACGCACCTGGAGGCCTGTCGTCGCCATGACGACGACGACACGGGCGCCCGGGCCGACGAGTGGTTGGGCAGATGCATCGTGGCGCACACAGGGGTCAGCTGTGTGCAGCAGGACCAGGTGTGTGTGTGTGGGGGTGGGGGGTTTAAGTCCTAACAATGGGTCACTTGTGTGTGTGTGTGTGTGTGTGTGTGTATGTGAGAGATCTGGATCCAAATGATGGGTCTACTCTATGTGTGTGTGTGTGTGTGTGTGCGCGTGCACGTTTGTGTGTGTTGGGCGTGTACGTGCGTGCACGGGTGTACATGTGTTATATTACTGTATGTATGTTTACAAAACATGCAAATGCCTCCTGCCTGACTATGTGTTTAAAAACACACTAATGCCTCTTAAGGAAAACACTGTTTTTAGAAGCCACCCGTGACTTATTTATTATAGTGATGATTATTATTATAATTATTAATATTATTATTATTATTATTATTATTATTATTTCTGATAACCCAGGAGGTGAGCTTGACAACGGAGGGAGCAATCTGTTGTTTTAGGCTGCTGTCAAGCCCCTGTTTGTGTTTTCAGCGGGGGGTCTTCTCTCTCTGTGGGAGACATAGTGGAGGTCTTACTTAACCTCCGGGGGTTGCACCGGCAGCACGTAACCAGGGTAACTACACCACAGCAGGGAGACACAAAGGGATGTAATAAAACTGCTTGCTAGCTGCTGTATTATTGGGCGGACGGCTAACACCCTGCCAGAGGCAATTACTCTTAGCTTCAGTCAGGGAAACGCAGGCTTCGCTCAGCCAGGTCCAGGGGTGGGAAAAGTCCCTTTGGGTCCACATGCTCTACACTTGTGTGTTGACGTTACCTTCGATGGCCCGGGAGTCCTGGAACGACACGCAGAGCCGCTATACAGAAGGCAGCACTCCCAAGAGACAGCTATTCATTTTGTTTTAATTGGACCTTTTAATTTACTAGGCAAGTAGATTAATAACTCATTGTTATTTTAAATGAAAGCCTAGCGAGTGGGAAAGTTAATAAGGGGATAAATATATTTCATATTTAAAAGCGGTGTTAATACATTGTTAAAAGGCAGTTACAGAGTAGAAAAAACTGTTAACAAGGAGACAAAGGACAACAATAAATAACAGCAAATACACAAGAGATGAGCTGGGCGCTTTACATCTATCTAAAAACATGTCAGGTCACCCTCCAGCCAGTGTCATGTGACCAGTGACACTGGCTCCAATCAGGAGTTGGTCCCCGGCCGCAACACAGCGGCTGCTCCCTTGAAGGATGGGTTGAATGCAGAGGATGCATTTCACTACGTGTATGTGTTTGTCACAATAAAAGCACCTTTACTTTACAGCTGTACAGTAGTGATACAGGAGCAGACTGGCCCGTTGCTTCACTTGTTCCTCTCTAGGTGACTGTGCTGCTTTTTATCCAGTGCCCACTGTGTAGAACCCCCAGCTTCTCTCCAGAGCTCACTGTTGTTGTGGGGGGAGGGGGGGGGGGGGGATAGGGGGTCAGCATGACACAGCACAGTTCAGCATGGCTGGGATGTCTGAATGCTGGTCCTCCATATCTTCCTTTTCTCATTCTTCTTCACTTCTTTTCCTCCTCCTCTTATTTCCTGCATATCCCTTCATCTTCTCCTTCTCTTAATTTCCTCCCTCTCTTTCTTCTCCTCCTCCTCCGACAGCCAAGGCAGGCAGAGTCTGAGAGGATCCTACTTGGTCATACAGTAGCTGCCAGCAGAAGCTATGGGGAGGCAGAACTAGGGGGGAGGGCAGGGCGGCAGGTCTCCACTTTGTCTTGTTTGTAGCACCCTGAAGATGGACAGCGTAGCTGTTGGCAAAGCTTCTTCACTTCAGTCTTCACTCCTTTTTAATGGCGCCATTGGATTCATGCGCTCGCAAGCTGCTTAGCTTGTCGCTTCATTGGATTCTGTTGCAAATGGGCCAACTATAAATGGCTGCACTGCAAACGGTTGATTTAAGGGCTCCGTCACATTTATCTGTCCACGGCTTGCCGTTTGCTTTAACTGCGTTCAGCCAGCCTTGGCGGGTAAATAAGCAGCACTTAGTTCATAACCGACCTGGACAGCGTGCGTCTGCATACAAAGCTCTCGGACTGCATAGTCAGTATTGCAGCACGGCGAGCCCTCCGCACCTGTCAACCAATCACAAGGCTGCTCTGGTGCGTTCGCAGGGCGTGCAGTACCAGGACTACGAGCTGGCCAAGGCGTCTGACGCCATGGAGGAGGAGAGCGAGCGGTTTACCGACGCCATGACGGTTTATCCGGTGTCCGAGCCCGAGCAGATGTACCGGCTGCACAGGCACTTCACGCAGATTGAGCTGCGGAGGACTTACGACGAGATCACTAAGCTGCAGGTAAGCGACTCCCGAGCGCCACAGATCGATGCCGGCTAGGGAAAGACCCTGTGGTTTGTTTCTGTCTTTAAATGTGGGGTTAAAGAGGTCCGGAGAAGATCTGTTTGTGGAGAAATGTAAGAAACGCTTTCTACGAACAAAGAGGCCTAACTGTACCCCCCTTTCCAGGCCGAGATAAGGAACGTGAGCACGGTGGCGTTCGACGGCAATCGCAGTGCCCAGTGGCCGGTGGGCGTGAGCCCCCCCTTCGAGCCCCAGAGCCGCTGGGAGGTGCTGCGGTGGGACTACTTCACCGAGGACCACATCTACTCCTGTGCCGACGGCGCCCCCCGGTGCCCGCTGCTGGGCGCTGACCGGCTGGATGTGGCCGACGTTGTCGCCGCGGCGACTGCAGAGTTGAGCAAGCGCTGCGAGCCGGCGTCGACGCGGCTGGTGAACGGGTACCGCCGCTTCGACCCGACGCGGGGCATGGAGTACACGCTGGACCTGCGTCTGGAGCTGGCCGCCCGCGACGGCCGCCAGACGCGCCACCTGGACAAACGCGTGCACCTCCTGCGCCCGCTGAGCCGCGTGGAGATCATCCCCATGCCCTACGTCACCGAGGCGACGCGCGTGCACGTCATGGTGCCGCTGACGTCGCAGGACCGGGCCGACGCCGGCCGTTTCCTTGACGACTTCGCCGCCGGCGCGTTCGCCCCCGGCGACAATGTGGTGCTGACCTTCCTGTTTGTCTACGGCCCGCTGGAGGCCCAGCAGGTGCACCGCGATGACGTCTTCGCTGGCATCAAGGCCCAGATCGACGCGTGCGAGCGGCGCTACCCGGCGGTGAAGATCCCCTGGGTGAGCGTGAAGACGGAGTCGCCGTGGCAACTGAAGCTGATGGACGTGCTGGCGCGGAAGCACCCGGTGGACACGCTGTTCCTGCTGGCCACGCCGCACACCGGCGTCACCGCAGACTTCCTCAACCGATGCCGCATGAACGCCATCGCCGGCCGCCAGGTCTTCTTCCCCGTGCACTTCCAGGACTACAGCCCGGCCGTTGCCCGTGGCGACCAGGCGGTGCCGGGCGAACTTGCGCGCGACGCGGGCCACTTTGACCGCGGTGCGTCCGACGAGGCGTGCTTCTACAACTCTGACTACGCGGCGATGCGGGCGCGTATGGCGCAGGACAGCGAGGAGCCACCGGAGGCGCTGGACCTGTACGACGCGTTCGTCCGCTACTCGCCGCTGCACGTGTTCCGGGCCGCGGAGCCGGCGCTGCGCCAGCGGTACCGCTACCGGAACTGCGACCCGCGCCTGGCGGAGGACGTATACCACCGCTGTCTCCATGGCAACCTGGAGGGACTGGGATCACGGGCCCAGCTGGCAACACTGTTGTTGGAGCAGGAGCAAGGCAATAGCACTTGATGTGGTTGTGTGTGTGGTTGTGTGTGTGTGTGTGTGTGTGTGTGTGTGTGTGTGTGTGTGTATAAATGATAGAGGGAGAACTAATGCAGTACATTCTTTCTGGTGTAAAACATTTCCCTGTATGTTTACAGTAGACATTGTGTACAAACGACACGCTCAAAGAGAAGCTATTGCTTTTAGCAGATTTCAAACATGTTGATGATTAATATTAATAATAAACTATGTTTGTATAGCACTTTCTTCATACAAGAATAGCATCGATGATGATGGGTCAATATAAGCATCGTTCCACATGCTTTACATTAGTTGTGAGGTTTATGGTGTATTTTTCAGGACGTTAGGCATTTCAGCATTTCACCAAATGACATCTGTGCCTTTTGACTTTTTTGTTGTCAGTCTAGCATTAATTTCAAGAGAACTTTTAATGTTAACATGATTATTTTCATAAGACATTTGATTGGTTGGTACTAAATCCTCACTCAGGATACACCTTATTTAGCCTGGAGAGTACAATTCTCATTCAAATGGATTTGCTATTCTCAGATTATTGGCACTGATTGTGTCAGTTGTGAGATTATTGCCACTTGAGTATATGGGTTATGTACAGTACACTGAGAGAGACTTCCACCCTTGCTTTCTTTGTACATGATGAATGCTTTTCCAAAATGTGAAGACAATTTATTATTGGAGGTTATGAATAGTGTGTGTGTGTGTGTTTGCGTGCACGTACAGAGGTATTTTACTCACAACATGCTCATTATTTGTTTCATAATCCCGTGAGAAAGCAGGATAGGTATTTAACTCTTTTTAAAAATGTCTCAAGATACAGATAAGCGGTACTTTACAAGGTTGAAGGAGAATGTTGGCTTTAGTTTGTCATTACACACTTAACAGCATAGACATGAATGCCTTGCAACAAGTTCTGTAGGTAGTTATGTGTTATTACGTCTGTAAAACAAAACATTTTTCTTTTTTTTCCCTTTTGTTGTTTTACAAAGCAACAATATTGACTTCAAATGTATCTGGCAAGTCACGTGGTTCTATCTAATGTGCTCAGTAATCTTCTCTCTGTTCTGCCAGCGAGGCCTTCCCCATGGTGTATACAGTATACTGTAGTAGTGGCTGACTTGCATAATCACTGGACATGTCAAAATGTCTGTCAGTCTCTCTGTGAATTGTAATGTGTGTTTGATAGCTTTTCACTTGAGGAAAGGACAAAGATTATGTATACTAGATGCTTAAGCAGCAAGGTGTTACATAAATATTGTATATGTAGGCACATTTTCATCTAAATTAAGTTCCATACTTGAAATATAGTTTATGTTCAGTAAATAAACACTCAATTTCATTATTTTTACTACTATTAGGTCATTTAGAAGACACTTCTATCCAAAGCGCAATTCAAATATTAAGCAGATAGGGTTTAAAGGTATAGTCAGCTATTGCAAGCTAATTGTAAGATAATAAACATTTTTTGTGTGAAATTCACCAAATATCACCTTGCATTTCACTCTTACCGTTCTGTGCGTGTGAAAAACAATAACCCAATATTTCTACACAGCCTTTATTGGTTTTTACCTAATAAGATGGCATGGAATACTGTACTTAATTTTAAAAGACTGAAGAACTGTAGAATATTTTAAACTACAGGTATATTCAGTAGAGCAGCATCTCACTGTTCTTATTTGTTATATTTTATGTTTTCCTCATTGTTTAAAGAACACTGATATTAGATATATCTATTAAGGCAGTTTTCATATCCAGTTCATAACTGGAGGTGTTTAAAACTCAATTTTGTTCACATCTATTGTTAAAGATTTATGGTCCTTAATATCACATAAAATGGTGTCTGTGATTTGCATATCATTTCCTCTCGGAAATGAGACCAGGACCTTAGCAGACTGATCACATCTTGATATAAAAGACCCGGCCATATTGGCTTTTCCTGTATTGTGACCACATATACAGGAAATACAGGAATACTAGTCTGCTAGTTCATACTGAGAAGACCGTGAAATTAAAAATATACAGATGCTTATTGCTTTTTGAAAATATATAAATACTTTTTAAAACGATTCTAAAATCTGCATATCTTTTACACACTGCAGGATATTATGGTCTGCTCAGCCAAGGCTAAAAATGGTATCTTGCAAAGTAATTGAGGCATTTTTGTGTTGTTCTAAATTTTGCAACTCTCTTAAATTCAACAATTATTAGTACATAAATGGATATTTAAATGTTTTTGGATCCTTTAATAGACTTTATGAAGGCAATTAAACATAGGTACCAATCATGTATCAATTTATTATATGGCTGTAAGTTATTTTTCTCCCACTGTGTCACAATATACTGTGAATTGTAATTGTTGAATAAATACTTTTAAATTATTTGACACATTTGCCAGTGTTTGTGTTCGGCTCTGCCTTTATGATGCATAACAAATTGTTTATTTCAGACAGTATTCATTTTGGCCTTAAGGGGTCAGCAATAAACCGTGTGTGCACAGACTGGGTTATCTGGCAAATCCTGTGCGCGATTGGTCTGAAAGTAACATGGCTATTGAACATGTAGACTGGATTTTATTTAGAATTGTATTTTAACATTGGTTTGATAGGGATTATGTATCTTAACAAAATTCCTATACAGAGCATGAAACCGATATGTTAGACAGAGTGTTTAGCCACAACAGAGAGTCCCAGAGTCTCTAGAGGTAATTGATGAATGATCATTATTCCGATAGCACGTAGGCTATACTCACTTGAACTAAAGAGCACTACTGCTGGGTGAGCAGATGACAAGTGTCTGGGGCCGTGTGAACGGGCGGGGAGGGGGGACATTTCCACACAAAGTAATTGCAGCTGTAGCGTTTTGGAGAGGCCATATGCAGTGCCCCGCGGTGCCCGTTAAAGCCGGTTAAAACCACATAACTACAGAGCAGCTGGGAGGAAATTGCATGTCATTATTTTGTACTTCGTTTTTCATACGTCCCAGGACTTTCTCCACCCACAGGGTTCACGTACTCATCTTGAGTCACTTTAGTATGTTTAGTTACCAGCATTAAGTGAAATCCTGAAACATTTTCCTTTTTTGTTTTAAAATATGGCTGTTTTGGCTACTAGTCTACTGTATTTAATACGGTATTACACATTGCCACAAGAGTTAGGATTGCTATTAATACATATTAGAGATGAGGGATTATCACATATATGTTAATGCTTAAAGAAAATAGCCCTATAAGCCAGGGGTGGGCAATTATTTTCTCTTAAGAGCCACATTGAAGATATAAGAGAACGTTTCGAGCTACTTTTTTAACCATAATGCTAAAACATTTTAAAAATAAAACACAAAAGAGCTAACTTTGTTTACTTGCATAATAGGCTATTGATATGCAACACCATTTTCAGTCAATTTTAGAGAATTTTATGTTGTATTATAATATTTTTAAAATGTTTGATGTATCGAGCGGGCCAGGTGGAATGTCTCTAAGGGCCGCATCCGGCCCCGGGCCTGACTTTGCCCAGGTCTGCTATAAGCTCTCAACCACAGATGCGTCACATATTTTTGCTCACCGATTCCCAACCTGCGATCCACGGCCCCTAGAGTTCACAGTGGTCTCATTTGCTTTGAGGTCAAACCTGCATTCAAATGTTTGACTATAATTGAATTGTAAAATTGTAAAATTACAAAAAATTATCCAAGAGAAACATTTAGGGAACCACTGATTATCTCATTCTGCACAAATTCAAATGTTAGTTAAATATACTGTAATGTCCACCCAATGGCAGAGTGATTCTCAGGAGGTAGATTAATTAAATCAACAAACATAACAAATATCCAACTAAAGTAATAGCACAATTGGAATTGTGACTTTACAAAGTGAATTACTGATGCATTGAGGAGGCGTAAAGGTTTATTAATTAATCTAAACTTTAATAGTCATCGTAATTACCATAACATTTATAAAATGTGTTCTAACAGAAGAAAACAGTCACAAGATTAGACCTCTGTACAAAACGTAAGCGTTCCCAGTTACTGGACTGAATTGTCCATTTGTGTTTGTCTCACAATTATGAAAATGATTGGGCCATGCCCCCTCGAGTTGTTATCTGACCAGCCCGGGTATGTTCCTTCTATCGGTGTGTTTTCCATTTAGGTAAAAAGGACAGAAAGAGCAGATTCAAAACCTAATATTGCTGGCATGTTGAATATGCTTGGCATTTGCAGCTGTACAATATGTAAAATGGTGAAAACACACACCGACTTGTAGACCACAAGTAACAGCTGTAGCAACTATCAACTGATGCCAGAGACCGCTTAGGGCAGAGGTCTTCGTCTTCGGGCCAAGGACCCCTTGGCAGGGAGCCCCTATCACATATGGTATAACATATTTAGCTGACCAACAATATTGTGTACGGCCACCTATAGTGCCATGCATGTATAAATGTAGACCACTAAGTAATATCATTATTGAAAGATGTGTATGTTTATAGCACAGGTTGTATTGATGTTCTGACACTTTTGGTACATAATTAAGTATGTTGAAGACATCTTGACTAGGGAACTACCGGCTAGGTGTAAACGCTGCTGTAGGTGAGATTTTAGCATGGCAATGAGACCTATAGGTAATTAAGAGAAAGAAACGTCAAGATCTGGTAAATCAACAACCGATAAGCCTAGCAACTTCTTCCGCTTCCTCCCTCTGGAGCCCTGAGAGCCCTGGAGTCAAAGCCCATTTAAATGTTGTACTGTACTGCTGTGTGCACATGTATGTGATTGACAGGCAAGGCATATTCAGTGGACCAATCAGGGAAGAGGAGTAGGAGTAGCTAGTCTACATGGATTTATACAGGGGCAGGGGTTCTTAACCAGAGCAGATATTCCCACAACCGCTGATAGCTGACTGATGTCTTCGGCATTTCTAACAAGTGAAAGTAAATGTAAAGCTCTCCAATCACACCTACAGCACCTTTAAGTGAGGGCCTCTCAGCTTCCAGCCGTCTTCCAGTGACAGGTCTTTTTCGAATGCTTTGGCTGCCCTCTGGGTCATGTGACACAAGTCAACTTGGAAAAAACAAAACAAGCTCTATGTAGATGTGATGTGGTGACAACAGTGCAAATAAAGCATTTACATTGACAATGCGGCCCATATTCAACCCTGCACACACCACCCCACCCGAGACATGTCTGAGGATGGCTAAGATTATTGATGACAGGAGAAGATTGTTATGCAAAGGCTGTACAGGACGCCATCAGGGACCGTGATTGGAAACCTTTTGAAAATGTCAAAGTGACACATGATTATGAATATTAAACGCTGCATGACTACTTGACAGGAAGGACGTGAATCCCACACGCGGGCATATCCCATCGGTGGCTGATCCGCCACCAAGCAAAATGAACGGTGCTAAGAGCACTTATCAAATGAACAGTTACAACGATGCCGCCACGTCCCGTAAAACAGGCCCGTAAAACAGGCCCGTCTCTGTCCTCGGGCGGAGTCCATCGCCCCGGACCACCAGACAACGTTTGCAGGTATCGCCTCTCTGGGACCGCCAGCGAGGACACCTCCAGGGGAGCCAACAGCCGTGGGAGAAACGTGGCGATGTGTTCACACAGCCGGGCGCTGACACATGCCCACGCCTCCATGGCGACAGCATTGCTTCACCGCTCAGCAAGGTGGCACAACACCATGGCGCCTTTGTGCGTGTGTGTGTGTGCGTGTGTGTGCGCACAGGCGTGCTACTGAAAGAATGACGCCAGCAATGGTGGCATTTAGCGATAGAGCAATGCAGCCTGGCTGGCACTGTAGGGAAGTGAGGCCCAGCGCTAATTAAACATCTGTGAATTTCTGGGGTTCTGCTTATAACTATTCAGTGTGCAAACGAAGCTACAGTAATGTTGTTATCTGAGCATTTGTTTTGTACAAACTATATTTCAAGTCATCAGTTATCAGCAGTCTGAAAAAGTGTGTACAGCAACTGCTA
>JAODVN010158422.1:0-10760 GCA_025434125.1 Chologaster cornuta
GTAAACTGTAAGTACACACAATTAAAAAAGATATTTAACTTTAACTAAATGTTCAACTTCTCTTCATAATGCATGTTAGAATGCATGTAATATTCCAGTAAACAGAAAATGGTACTTCAGCCCTTGTTGTTATTGCTTAAATATCCCAAGAACAACTTTAGGAAACACTACATTATCATAGGATGATAGGAGGTACAACTTTTATACTGACACTCATGGTCACGGTGCACATGAATTTGAACATTGACATAATCCAATCTAAAAATCTAATACAACACACATACGACACAATAAACATTGCAATTACCCTTGTACCAGACATAAAATAAGGCAGAAATTAAACCATAGCACGTTAAAACACGGGTTTAAAAACATATGGTGCCCTGATGCATGCTGAAAAATACCACTATTCTGAATGTGTATACAAGTGCATTTGTTGGTATACTTAGTATACTTAAACCACGTTTTATATTAGTAATAGTAAAGTTAGCATAAACTCGAAGCCAAAGTGACTTACAATTAGTATATTGTAAAACAGTATATTTTTTTCCTGTCCAGCATATTGTTTAATTATAAAATGGGTGTTGGTCTTTGGTCTTTTGTCTCTGCATATTGCTATCTTGAGGCAGTGAGAGAGATTTAATTTAGCTGTTAATGCAGTATGACTATATAACTGTAGACTAACACTGCTTGTTACACAAATGGATGCACACCAGTGCACCAGTGCACACCATAAGTTCAAATGTACATGTACATGCCTATGAGCGATTCAGCTCAGATCCAACGCGAGGCAAACGTGAGGACGATAACATCATCTGTTTACATATAATAAACCTTAATAAAACTTCAAACCATAATGTACTGTTTGTTTGCATATCATAGTTGTGTGTGTGTGTGTGCACACACTTGCTATTCATGTAAAAAAAAATCTGTATACTTGTCAGTAAAGGTAGAGTATACTTGAGTATAGTTTTGATAAGTATACTAGTACACTTGAATAGACTTCTTTTTTGTAAGGGTATTTGAACTCTAAATGTTTTATTCAAGTGTTTTTTTTAAAGGTTAGTTCATTTTGTAGAAACTCACAGTGACTCAGCTGTAACTGCAGAGGAGAAGGAATCTAATTACGGTGGACAATGAGCCCTGTCTTGGTGTTTATTTTATTTGCACTACAACAATGCTGAAACTCTCCAATTGCACAACTCTCAAGCCCTTCATTATCTAGTTTTTCTAATCTTAAAATGTTACCTGGCACGATAACTATTTGTTTGGCGATGTTTTGTCCCAGATATAGTTGCGAAAAACCATATTATTGTCAGAATCATGTAAACAATGTTGTTCTGCTATTGGCATGGAACAAAAATAGGTTGTTCTGATTGGTCAAACCAATTTCAAAGCTTGGCTAAGTATTAAAAATATACCTTGAGGCGAATAATACAAATTCGACATGTTTTTATTCTATTCTTCCAAACGTAGTTGGAAGAAATGATATATCTAGATCTTGAGGAACACTTATTTTCTGTCGCTGTCTGCTCTGCCTGTGTGTTGTCAGCAACACTTTCCTCTGAAAAATATAGGTAATGTACGATTAGTCGATTATAGTATTTTCTTGGGACAGATAGATATTAAAGGTATACTCAGCTATGGCAAGCTAATTGTAAGCAAATACATTTTCTTGTCAAATTGACCAAATATCTCCTCGCATTTAGCTATCTTACCTAAGTCTGTGGGTGTTGACATAATAATCGTATACTTCTACAGAGCCCTGGCTGTGTAAACGGGAACATAAACAAAGCGGTGAACACTGCTCACATCAATGAGTGCGTATCGATGTGTGGTACGGCGTCGGAAGGATATTGTTTTGAAATGAGCGCTTTGTTGGGAAGCGTTCCTGAGACTGACCAACTTTGCCTTTTTAATGTGTTTCATGTAAGTAGCATAGTGGGTAGAGCAGGCTATCGGGAAAGCAAAAAGTTGCTTCGTTCAAATCCCGCTACTACCTGGCTAAGTGTTGTTGAGCAAACAGGCTCTGGGAACTTAACCTAAAGAGTGTTGAAAGGCCTTTAGGTTACAAATCACAATTTCTGACATGTATGAGCCGAGTACTACTTATTATGTTTATCGCTGTGTCAAGGTAGTGGATCACTACGAGAACCCCAGAAATGTCGGCTCTCTGGACAAGAACAGCAGGAATGTCGGAACCGGTTTGGTGGGCGCTCCGGCATGCGGAGATGTGATGAAGCTTCAGGTATGTGTGTACCACCTCTTCATTAGGCTACACTGCCTACACCTTGGCTAGTTCAGAGACTCCTACCTCTGTATACAGTTGTCCTCAAGTAGGGCTGGACGATATGGCAAAAAACGTCACCAAGGCATTCTACCTATAATTAAAAAAAATTGTTTTCTGTCTCTGTAGTTTTGTGTAAAGCGTCCTGGGGTCCCGTGAAAGTCGCTATACAATATACAAAAATACTAATAATAATGGCATATTAATAATACAAGAAATGTGATACCACAGTCAATATAAATAAACAAAACTCTCCACTGTGTTTTTCTGTTAATACAGTATTATAATTAATGAAGGCTATATTTATTTCCACCAGTAGCGGTTGTGATTGGCGCTGGAAAGATCTCATGAATTAGACACAGCTAGCTTGTAAGATAGCAGTCTCACAGAAGATGCTTCATAATTCATAAGTAGGATCCTCCTTCAAGCACATGAAGGCAGCAACTGTCAATGTTTTAGACGCGTCTGTGTTGCAACACACCTGACTCAAATGAATGGCTTGTTATCAGTCTCTGCAAAAGCCTGATTATGACCCATTCCTTTGAGTGAGGTGTTTGTCCCAGACTAGAACAACCCTGTTCCTTTTTTTTTTTTTTACCAGTATAAATTTAGTTGGAGTGGGAATACAACCCATAAAATCTTAATTATATTGTAGAATAAGAGGTTCTATAATTAAGATTTTACCATGCCACATCTGTAATGTGCTTTCGTTGTGTAGATGATATGACAGTCACATGTGCTAGCCCTTTCTTCTTGACACGCCAAACTAAAACATTGTTACTTAACATTAAGAAGTCTTGAATTGAAAAAGCACTGTAAGATACACTTTTTCAAGACTATACCTAATCCTTTCCTACTGATGTTTAGTGCCTCCTTTTTGTTTACCGTAGAGGATTATCTCCTAGAGGTCATAAGGAGTGGGGTCACACAATATTAACAAAATGTGATCATGAAAATTACAATATCTATATTAATTTGTTTAATCTTCATTGTTTTCAGCCACACATATTTTTTTCTGTCTAAATCAAACTCAGCTAAGCCACAGAGCAAACATTCATAACTCTCTCTCTGCAGCATTTTTCACATATTGCTATATAGTGTGATAACCACAGAGTCAATTTATTGTGCACCCCTAACGTGGAGTGTGTTGCTCAATGAGCGGGTGTCATGCATGCCTAGACCGGAGGTCACCGTGCCAACAAGACACTGTGGGGAACCCAGAACTACGTGTTTTTTATTTAAATTTCTTTGCCGTCAAACAAAAAAGAATGCAGACAGACTTGTTAGTTAGATGCAGGCAGACGGGGAGCAGGACTGGAGGGGAAACCCTGTCCGCTAAGTAACGTCCGCTGCGTCTCTGGCAGATTGAGGTGGACGAGCAGGGGAAGATCGTGGACGCCAGGTTCAAGACGTTTGGCTGTGGCTCTGCCATCGCCTCCAGCTCTCTGGCCACCGAGTGGGTGAAGGGCAAGACTGTGAGTGGATGTTGCTCGGCAACGCCTCAATCTCCTGTCACAGCACTTGAATGGCGTTGATACTATATTTGACCTTCCTTCTTCAGGTGGCTGAAGCCTTGACTATTAAAAACACAGACATCGCCAAAGAGCTGAGTCTCCCCCCTGTCAAGCTTCACTGCTCCAGTAAGTGTGTGTGTGTATGTTGAGCAGTCCTATTAATTACTATACATGACACCAATGTCCTAGACCAGCTTTGCCCCCTGGTGGTCTGTGTGGGATATATAAAGTGTAGTTCTACTATGGGAATCACCATTTATTTATTTCCTTCAATGTAGAAGTTATCTGTGAATAATCAGATTCATGCAGATATACAACAATCATTTTAAAATGAAAAGCATTTGCGACTGTTTATTCTTGGAAGCCTGTGTTTTGCTGGCATTGGAACGAATCCCTAACTAACCCTTGTGTGGTCCAAAGGTTGATTCTCAGCTAGAAAGACGTTTCCCTGTCGCTACATCTCATTTGAGATGTTTAGTCAGAGTGAAGAGAGGTTTCAACAGGCGTTCCCCTGTGTGTAGACCAGAACAATCCAGAACAGAAGTCAATGGTCCATGGATCTCACCATAATATGGCCCATGGTTTATTTCTGGGGGTGTTAATGGGTATTTTGAGTATATTGCATTAATTCCCAAGTACATGCGATCAGGCCAGCATTTTTTTTTCAGGCCATGCGTGGTAGATTTAGCTGTCTGTCTGGCCATTGATGGCACACCCACTCTTGAGACACCAGAAGCTTTGTGTTCTTGCTTCCATGCATTACGAAGCTCTTATCTTTTTATTGTTTCGGTGACTTTTGGTTAAGTCTCTCCTTTTTCTCTCTCCTCTCTTCCCCAGTGCTGGCGGAGGACGCCATTAAGGCGGCCTTGGCCGACTATCGCCTCAAGCAACAAGATGTTCAACAGGAAGCGGTAAAAGCGATCAATTAAGGAGATGGTCCAAAACACCTGGCCTTCCCACATTCCCATTCACCTGCCAAGGGAACGTAGGGTACTCCTGGGTTCTAATTTCACTCGTGTATAATGAGGCAGCCTAAATATGTTCTGGATGTGTGTCAAGGTCGTTGGGTTCTACTTCCAGTGTCGAGAGCAAGCTTCCTCAGCGGTCCATGGTCGGTGGACATTTTGATTTCTCTAGCCTGTCACGTAAGCGCACAATGGCAACGGGTCGGAGAAAACTGAGCCTTTTATTTAAATAGCTACACATGAAGAGCAAGTGTACTGTGTTGAGAGCTGAAAGCTATTTTTATTATACATTTATGTGTGGTGTGGAATTTTTATGGAAGGCAAGATTGTATGTAGCTAGTTGACACTCTAAATAATTGACGCATTTCTGTAAATGTGGTTTAATAAAATCTGAAAAGTATCTGTTTAACTGTTTTGATATGGCACAATAAAATAAATGATACAGTTGACTATATTTTGGTGTGATTATTCATCTCGCAGCATCTCAAATACTGAGAGATGAGTGTTTTACGTTTGGAATTGTTGAATATACCTTTTAAACATGGTTTTGAATTAACTAAATAATAGTCCCTGTTTCTCTTCATCAGAGCAAAACAGATTATATCCGATGGTGCAGCTGTTTACAGCAGCAATTAGAACGCTGTTATCTGTCCACTCACTGACTGGACTGTGTTGGAGGCACTGTGTTGCTGCTGTGACGGACCTGAGCCACTAGGTGGCTCTTCTGAATCTGGGTCCACATCTGGCTGCGCTGTTGCTTCTTCAGAAAGTCTCTTGGCACCGTCTGCCAGCGTAACCGCTTCGTGTTCCGAGCGCGTCCGCAGCGTGTGGCGCGCATCTCCTTCAGGCGGGCCGCCTTGCAGGATGCAATCTTTCTTCGCCGGGTCACGTCTCCTTCCGCCTTTCTCGCCCGGAGGCTTACCGGGGCTCCGGAGGCTCCTGGTCGCCCGGGCGATGTCGGACTGGAGCTGCGTACGCAAGTCTGCCGGCTCGTCATCCTGCGCGGAGAGGCGGCGCGGAGGTTTCTCCGGGACCTCGCTGAAGGGTGTGGCGCCTCCCCCGGTCTTGTCACGGTGGTCCACGTACATGCGCGGGGGAAAGCCGGCGGGGCGGTAGGCGGTGGCCTTGCGACGGTGGCCCATGGCGACCGCGCCGCACGCCAAGAGCGCCACCACCAGGAGGACACCGGACGCCACCAGGACGAGCAGCAGGTTCTCCTGCATGAAGCCCGACACCTGGCCCGGGGTGGGGGGGCTGTCCGCTTGCATGGGTGTGGGCTGGAGGGCCGCCGCTGCGGAGGAGGTCTGCACCGAGACCGACGGGAGAAGCTCCTCCTGCCCCGCGGCGCTCCCCTCCAACACAAGCTGGACAGAGGTCGGCGTGGCCAGGTTGCAGCCGGAGCAGAGCAACGCCACGGACAGACACGCGCGGTGGAGGGCCGTCGACTTCATCGCCACCTGGGGAAACAGACAGCTGTTTGGACCTCACATAGCGGCAAAGACGGACCAACACTGCATGGACCAGGGCTATTCGACTCCGGTCCTGGAGGGCCTAACCCTGCATGTTTTATGTCTCCCTGCTCCAACACACCTGACTCTAATGAACAGGTCGTTATCATGCTTCTAACAGCCTTGAATCAGGTGTGTTGGAGCACGGAGACATCTAAAACATGCAGGGTTAGAACCTCCTGGACCAGAGTTGCCCACCCCTGGGTTATTTTTTTTTTTTTGTGCGGTCTGACTTTCTGCCACTAGAGGTCACACTAGGCACCACTCAGAGCAAAACAAATGTATTGTAGAACACACACACAGCTTGCGGCGAACCGCCTATGAAAATAAAGCAGAACAGCTCTGATTACAACACACAGATGCAGTATGATGTCTGTCTTTGCTCAAGAAGTCATTGCTCCATTATATCAGGCAAGCAACAGCTGTTTGCTACTTATATTAAATATTGTACACTGTCTATTTGCTTTTAAGCGATGAATGTTATTGAGTAGGTTACAGGCATGCTTCATTCCTCTAATGCTATAACTCACACTATGTAACACACATTGCTACTAACGAGCAGGTATATGTAGCTGCTCCCCAACGTAACTTCCAGCACTATACTGCATCTGCCTCCAAGTCAGCATGTTAATAGATTTCCCAGTCCATCTGGGTTCAAGATGGAGGGCTGCTGCTTTACATGAGGGGGATGGGAGTTTAGAATGAATCACCCACTCCAGCAGACTTGGCATTAGGCTACAAACAGGCAGAGGTAGACCGTACAATATGACTGTCAAACATAGTGACTGATTCTAGATAATTAGTACTTTAAAGTAAATCGTTTTTAATGTAAGTAAATTGAGCAGTTTTTGCAACTCCAGCCCCCACACACAAACATGGATTATTTACCTTTCACTCAGCAGATATGGCTGGTGTGAAGATATAGTCTCAACAGGTATAACTCTCCACACAAATGTGCCCATTTGAGGTTGACTTCATACAAAAGTTGATGGAATTATTGTAGCAGGCCTGAAGTGATGCAACTCTTTCAAACAGCCCTACTAACCCCCCTCCCCCCATTTCCCGGCCACACCAAAGGCTGTTGGTGTTATCCAGTTGGCACCATGTGATAGCATGCCATGCTCACATGCCTTGCTTATAGGCTGCCTTTGTACCATTATCAGAGGGACATTTTAACTAGAAAGGCCGAGAAGAAACTTGTTACGCTACAGCATATTGTTAACGTTAAGTGCTTCTTTGTGGCACGCAGACATACGTAAAGAGATTCACTATCAGTTAGCGTTGAAGATGTGTGCAAAAGCGTCCACTTAGAATCAGTCAGTGACTTTAGAGAATCAAAAGACAAAGTATTTCACTTACCAACTTCAGGATGCAGGTCCTCCTTTTGTGTTTAGTAGAAGTCGAATGATAACCCGTCTGAGAATCGAGAGAGGGAGAGAGACATCTGGTTTTCCTGACTGAGCAAAAAGAAGTTCTGTGAAGAGAAATGCCTCCTCACTAACTGCACCCTCCTTCCCCCGTCTTCTAACGTTCCAAAGAAGGTCTGGCCTTCACACAGATTGTTCTTGTTAGGTAGGGGTTTATAGCAGGCCGTGGGGGCAGGGACGCACTGTCTGCGAGGGAGCGCAAGGGGAAACAACCCTTGCCAATTCATGGTCAGATACACAGGGGGTACCTGAGGGACAATTGACTCTGTGAAAGCGTCTGACAAGTAGAACATATGCATATTTACGAGGATAGGAATCCTCATTGGCTTCATTGCACTTTGCGTGTCTTAAGTATTTATTTTGGCTTAACCGGGAGACAAGGTTACAGAGAGGATTGAGAATGCTATTTGTGTATGCAAGTGGGGTTATCTGTGCGGTTAGACAAAAACATTGTTTTGGTTTGGTGCTGTAGGATTTCTTCTCTACTCCTCCCCCTATAGGCTAATGGCGTTCTCTAACATACACACGTTTGGCGTCGGGTTGCAAAACTACTTGGGTTTCTGGGTGGGGGCGGCGGGAGGGAGAGAGGCTGTAACTTTAATTTAGGAATGTACTGAAGAACTGAATAGTGGACTACATTTTCCCAGTTCCTATGAACACATACCTGAGTCAGGCAGCTGAGAGACTAGCATGACTCAACCAGGAAGTGGTTTGTGTTTCCTGTGTGGACAGGACTCCCCATGGACCAACCTAAGGGAAGACTATTAAGTTGAAAGGCAGATAAACACATGCCGTGTTTGACCACTTAAGGGTGTCTGCGTGTGTATAAACACGTGGTTATGCATGAACTCATTTCAAACCAGGAATGCGTTTTTGGCAAGGCTGCCTTCTTTTGATTTATCAAGGCGAGTCAAACTTTATATGGCCAATATAAACTCCATGTTTACATTGGCTTTACCTCTGTTGATATTCTCTGGGGACTGTTCTGTCTACAAGTTACAGCCCAGATAGAAAGCTTTATAAAGTCATACTTCTGTATAAGATTGTTTCCATTGCAATTACACAGCGAAACGTAGATAAATATGATCACTTGTATCTCTATATGGCCAGCAAGAATATGAAAAAGGTCAATCCAAATCTATTTTAGTCTTTAGACATTTTTGAATAAATAAAAACAGGACCAAACGGGATATTCGGCACAGAAAGGCAGTTGTTTTTAAACCTGGGCTATGGGGATCAACTTCTTTTCCACTTACATCTAATTGAATTCAGGGAAAGATAAGTTGAAAAAATGTGTCATTTAGAATGAACAAAAATGTATGTGTACTTTGAAATTAATTCAATGTCAAGTACTCTAAAATGCAATATCTTGAAAGCACAAGAGAAGCATCAATAATTACAAATATTAACAAACTTTAAAATATTCACAAATGTAGATCGCTGAATATGACAAACTGAGAAGGCTGAGAACATGACTTCCTGTTGCAAATCCTGTTGCTACACATTATTGATGTCTTGAACTGAGCTCATACAGTAGGCCATTGTCCCAAGATGTCTTGAATTGTGTTGATATTCGGCCCTATACAACTTCTAATCAGTAATGGTGATGATTTTTGTCCTGATAAAGCGGATGTGGAACTGCGACGTATGACTGATTGTGTGATTACTGTTTCTACAGTTCTTTAAACAGGCACAGAGGTAGTCAACCGAAAACTAAAATAGGAAGATTGTCCCTAAGCAGAAGTTTTCATATCCAAAGACAGCAAATAAAACATTTAAAGGTTATGCTGCATATTTACTGTATGTTTGTCATTTCTGTCAGGCTGTGATCAACGCACTTCATTATTTCATCAAATGTATAAAATGATAAGCTACACATTTATATCTGCCAAGTGGGTGAATGACAATATCGGTGGCCAAAGCACTTGTTTTAACAGCATAATACAGTATAACAGCTTAAAAATACAAACTACAATGAACAAAGTACTAAGTCTGTATAATTCTTGACTATAAAATACTGTAAAATGAAACTAAGACAAAGTATTTCATCTCATCCTGCAACCCAAAGTACGGCATACGGTGCCCCCTCGGGGTGTTGCTGACCCCCTCATTGAGAGCTGATCTTGTCAGCTGCAAAGGCATTTGTCACCTGTTACGAAAACAAGCAGGCTAATAAAAACGACCAGCTGAAGGTTTTCAAAAGAGGACTATCAGCGTACGTCGTACATGTATGTTTCCACCGGCACTTTTCACACTGATTATAAATATACTGATCAGAAGGTAGGTGGTAGTTCAGTCATATAAAAAAGTTTGAAATGTATTAGCACCCTCCCACCTTTCTGAGAAACGCTTTTGCATCTAAGAGGTTCCAGACAGACTGACGCTGGAAAAAAAAAGTACCGATCCCAAGCCCCTTAGTTACTGTAACTAGGTTGGACAAAATGGCATAGTAGGCTGTAACAGGAAAACAGGCTGTTGACAGAGTTCGTCAGCTTCCAAATTTGCTCTTCTGTTATTGGAGGACGGGGCGAAAAAGGGGTGGGGCTTAAAAAACTGTCAACTGGAGCTGGCAAGACCAGGATGGTCTCACCGAGAGCCACCGCCGGTCTAAACAAGGTTCTCTGGAAGGAAGCTGTGGAGCGTCAGATTGTCGTCGTCGCTGTCCATGTCCAGCATGGGCATCAGGGCTCCGTTCCTGTTGGCCTTGTTGTGCCTCCTGCCGCTCCCCCCGCTGCCCCCCCCCTTCTCGAGCAGCAGCTCCGAGATGCAGACCATCTCGGCACCCTGCTGGGCCTCGCGGACGCGGTAGCGGTACTTCCTGGATGACGCCTTGGTGCAGAGGACGATGGTGGTCACCATGAAGATGGTTGCCAGGGCAGCCAGGGAGGCGATGGCGATGAGGCATCGGCTGACCATGCCTTGGGACGTCGAGGGGCAGACCGGCTCCTGCCCTCGAGCATGTTGCGTCGTCGTGCCTCTGGTGGTCGCCTCCGGCAACCTCTTGGGTTCTCGGTTGACAGCCACAACCACCGAGGAGTTGGAGGAGTTGGAGGAGGTGG
>JAODVN010158525.1:0-14537 GCA_025434125.1 Chologaster cornuta
TCTCTCTCTCTCTCTCTCTCTCTCTCTCTCTCTCTCTCTCTCAATACACACACATGCGCGCGCACACTCACACACAACTCTACTTCTCCCCTCACAATTGTATTTAGTTTCCAGGCCCTATATGAAAATATTAATATTTGAGGAGACTATATCATCCACTCTGGTCCCTGTTGTCTTATAGCTCTCTTTACTTTAGCATTAACAATGACCATCTTTCTTGGATCGCTGGCTTAACCTGGCTGCTCTGAGACACTGTGTGTGCGTCTGCGTGTGTGAGACCTGACCAGTATATTTGGCATGCTGGCTGCAGGACATTATTGTTATTTACATGACCTGTATTTCCACACCCCTCTCCTGGGATTAGTTAGGGTTGGTTTTGCTGTTTATCACCTTGCCTATGTTATCGTGTTTTGTGTGTGTTAGTGGGACTTTCACAGAGGGTGGGGCAGGGTGTCTTCTGTTAACCGAGCAATAGGAAAATAAACGTCGCTGGAAGCAGAGTGCGGCCACATCTGCTAACCACGCAGTCGTCACTTTAGCTACAGCCCAGGGACTAGTCTGCCTCTAAGTCTGTCCTCTTCATTGTTAAACTATGAGTCAGGCTTAATACACATTTACTTAGTGTTAACAGCCATCGTGACAGTTTCATTTGCATAAGGCAACAATCTTGAAAGTGGTTGTGTAAATAACTGCTATTTAACACTGATTGAGTTCATATATATATATATATATATATATACTGTATAATATAGCTTTTTTTTTTTCACCATCCATGATCGTCATTTTAGCATTGCATTTGAGAAATACGATTTGCTAGAAGTAATGAAGTGTTACATTGAACAGGACTGCCAAAGACTGGCAGGACTAAATAGAGCAAAAGAGCCCCCCATATGGTATCACACATTGCCTGGTGTCGAAGCAACTGTTAACTCTTAAATGGTGTCATGGTTGGTAAATTGGAAGGTTCCAGTGTGTCTTTGCGAGTGTCAACATCTCACCCCCGCCTCCCCTCCCCCACCTCTCTCCCCTGTGTTCTCCCCCAGATGTAGAGCAGATGGCCATTGACTGGCTCACAGGGAACTTCTACTTCGTGGATGACGTGGACGACAGGATCTTTGTGTGCAACAAGGATGGCCACACGTGTGTCACTCTGCTGGACCAGGAGCTGTACAACCCCAAAGGCGTGGCCCTGGACCCCAGCATGGGGTCAGCATGACTCACACACATGTTCTTGAACACCGGTCCATAGACTACAGTTAGTGCTGGACCATAGGCATACAAGTAACACTGCGTCAAATTGGCCACAGCGAGAGCACAACAGGGGTTACTCATACAACAAAAGTAAATGAGCAGTACATTTGGAGCAAACTACAGAAAAATATAATCACACCACGGGGTTAAATATACAGCATGCTATATTGATATGGTAGCAAATACCTTTTTTATATATATTGAATTGAAATAGGTTAGGAAATGGATATGGTGTCACATACATGTAGTTTGGACCTAAGTAAAGTGGGTTCAGATGTTTAATTTCCCCTGTGGTGCTTTATTCCGTGGTGTTGTTGTCATGTTAGCCCTCGTGTTTATAGCAGGGTGCTTCAGATACATTCCGGGAGAGGATTTTGTGTGATTGGTGAGGGTGGTAAACATGAGAACATATTACCAGGAGGTAGGTGTGTGCGTGCGTGCGTGCGTGCATGTGTGTTTATGCACACATAAACATGGATTTGCATGAATGCTCGTATGTATTTCATCCTGACCAATTTCCACAGCTTTGATTGGTTTCTCCAGTAACACTGTCAGGTGCATTTAGTTCAACCGTTGTCATGCTGTGTCCACATCATCAATATTTGTTTAGGAAAACAACTGTTTTCTGACAGTAACGGTGACATTTAAAAGCAACATTTATTCATGCTGTACAAACATATAATGCAGCCATCCATTTTTTTAAACATAAAATACATTATAATTGCAACAATCTTTTAACAGGTGTCAAGTCCTGCATAAGAAAGAGGGATGTAAATCATATTATTACAATTTGTCTCCCAGTCATATACGGTACTGGATTTGGACAGGCATTTCATTTGAAAAAATAGATGTAATACTCTTATTTCTAAGATTTAAAATGTAATCGTGGTTCTAAAGAGAGACACTATTGCATTGTATTTTTCCAAGCCTTAACACCTCTTTAACATACATACAATTACAAATTAAAACGCTATTATTCAGATAGTGAGTAGTTTCTCAACAGTTTTGCTTCCTCAGATATTCCTTAAGGAGTTGCATTCTGAAACAAAATGTACATTCATTATCATTAGCGTTGTAATGGTAATGATAATGAGAAGGCCCAGTAAACTTAACAAGACTGCTGATTCATCTTGCAGCAGAAGTTTGGGAAAGGAATCACATACGTTTTATTACCAAAAAAAAACAGGGAGGGATCAATACATCCATTGCCTATAAGACATCTTGTCCAACCAACTGGTCCTCTGTGTCTACAGGAAGGTGTTCTTTACAGACTACGGTCAGATCCCCAAGGTGGAGCGCTGTGACATGGATGGTCAGAATCGCACCAAGCTCGTGGACAGTAAGATTGTGTTCCCTCATGGCATTACCCTGGACCTGGTCAACAAGCTGGTGTACTGGGCCGACGCCTATTTGGATTACATTGAAGTCGTGGACTATGAGGGCAAGAACCGTCACACCATCATCCAGGGCTTGCTGGTAAGAACTGAAACACATAATTATGCCCAGATATGAAAAACACATCTCGTGGAAATGTATGGCTCACGCTGAACCAGACCGTTTGACCCTGGATTATTTTAGTAGTAAAGCATAACATCACGTGAGTGAATGAATAAACACAGTTTACACGCGTCAGGGTTCTAATGTCTCCTCCAGTCTGGTAATGGGGTTTGGCTGCAGCGCAGTAGCTGGACATTTGCCTGTTCATCAGAGCTGATTAATAGCGATGCACAATACCGCTGTCAACTTGCCAGGCTGGTTGACGATAGTGCCATTTAAACCTGTTAGCACGGATGTCAGAGCTGTCCTCGGACAAATGGCCTTCATTTACTCACCTGGCTTAAAGGCTGAGCGTTTGTGTGCATGGCCTGTTACCAGTGCTTTGATTGCATGCAGGTGAGAGGATGCGTGGTAAAGCGCAAGGGCAAAATGGAGGGACTCAACGGACGAGTGTATTGTGTTTGTATTTGGATGTTGTGTGGCTCTCTAAACGCCGTGCTCCTTGTCGTAGCTGCTGAACCGTGTCGGTTCTGTCGTCGTGGTTGAGGGGTGTCTGGGGCGGCTGTAATTTGTTCGGGGCCGGGAGGCGGTACTAGATAACCACACTGGGTCATCTTCTGTGGACCACAATGCCAGCACAGAACATCGTTGTATTTTTAGCCTACACTTCTGTTTCATAAATGGCCATGTGCTGTATGTGACACGCCATAATAAAGCACCTCAGCCCCAGCTAGCTTTTAGTGAGGCCTGCTGCTCCCGCTAGCCGGGCTCCTCTACTCCCTCCCCCCTTCTCTCCCCTCCTCCCCTTGGCCCACTCGTTGTGTCTCTCCTCCTCCTCCCCTCCCCGCAGATAGAGCACCTGTATGGCCTGACCGTGTTCGAGAACTACCTGTACGCCACCAACTCAGACAACCTCAACATGCAGCCGAAGACCAGCGTGATCCGGGTCAACCGCTTCAACAACTCCGACTACCAAGTGGTCACCAGGGTGGACAAGGGAGGGGCCCTTCATGTGTACCACCAGAGACGCCAGCCCCCAGGTATGATTGGCGTAATCTAGCTTTACATCCAGTCTAAAAACACTCCTCTTCAAACGTCTTTGTTCCGCCTGGTTCTATAGCACACAGCTTTTAAAAGGTAGGGCTGAGAGCACCGGCTAAATTAAAATTTGAATCAAAACAAAAACACCTCTTCCTTCAGTGCCTTAGATTGCTCCATCAGAAATGCCACCCCGCACATTGGAAACACATTGCGAAGGCTAGGATATTGTTGTGTGCAGCCTACACAACAGAGCCAGGGCTTTTTACAGAGCCTGGGCTGTGTAGAGGTATCAGATTATTGTTTCAGCACACTCAGAGAACAAGTAAAGTAGCAGTCTGCCATGAGATATTTGATGAATTTTAAAAATGTGTATGTATTTATTTATTTTATTATAGATTGCTGTTTGCTGCTGCGCGTGTAGCAGTTGATTTTATTGATTAGCATTTATTTTATTGTGGACTTTCTAAGGCGTCTGAGTGTTTTGAAAGGCTCTTTAAAAGCATGTTACAAATATTGTTAAGAAACATTCCCAGTGTAGACGTAATGTATTTGTTTCCAGTGCGGAGCCACGCGTGTGAGCCAGACCAGTTTGGTAAGGCCGGCGGCTGCTCTGACATCTGCCTGCTGGGAAACAGCCACAAGACCCGAACTTGCCGCTGTCGTTCCGGATTCAGCCTCGGCAGCGATGGCAAGTCCTGCAAAAGTAAGCAGCGTCCATCTTGTCGTCATGTCGCACTACGATTGAAGGAACCATTCGTCACTTGGGAGTTTTCCGTCTGTTCATCTGCATTTCAAACGAGTCTACTCATTTGCACTGGCACAGGGTGTCACTTTTGGGAAATTTGTTCTCTCGCACACCTGACATTGATTCAGCTCCTCGGCCCAGGAATCAATGCGTACATGCCTCACTCAAATAGAACATCGATCCCTTCATATTGACCCAAAACCAAGGGCAGGCGAGGTTAGCTCAGAGAGACTGGTTACCTTGAGCTGTTGAGAAGAGAGAGTAGTGTCGGCAAGGAAGCTGAGCGAAACTCGGAGGAAGAACATCTCGAGGCATTCTCAACGTAACCTTTACTTTCCTACTGACCTTCCCAACATGAAGCAGCCGGCCCGGTTCACTTCTCTCCGAAGAGTATATTAATATTGCATTAGAATAGGCTGCCCTTGAAGATGACACTGATGCAAATGGATATTTTGCTAAAGGTAATCTCCTGCTTACGCATTATTAATACATCCAGCTTTCAGTCTCTTCAAACATAATTGAAAATCATTTAACTTTCATTACGGCCTCTTGCTGATCGTGCACAGAATATCCTTTTAATCAATATGAATTATTTGCAATTGGTTATGAGTCAGCATTGTGTGTGTTTGTCTCCATTGTTAAGCAGAAACTCATAAATTAGCGGAGGCGTGGTAAGGTTTCACTGTTCACTATTTAAAGTAGTCTGTTCACATTTACATAACAGAAAGTTTAAATCATTAAGCCTCTTTCATTTATTTCTTTGTCTTTAGAGCCAGAGCACGAACTCTTCCTGGTGTACGGTAAAGGCCGTCCAGGGGTGATCAGGGGTATGGACATGAATGTTAAGGTTCCAGATGAGTATATGATCCCCATAGAGAACCTAATGAACCCCAGGGCTCTGGACTTCCACGCCGAAAGTGAGTTCATCTACTTCGCTGATGCCACCAGCTATCTCATTGGCCGGCAGAAGATTGATGGGACGGAAAGAGACACAATTCTGAAGGAAGGTACGTAGAACCTTTATAGTTAGTTTTCAAAGGTGCAATCAATTATACTGTCATTCATTAATTTGGACCTGGAAGGCCACTAAGATAAGGTAAGGAATCCAGATTAGCGCTGTAGGCTATTTGTTTTTGTTTACTTTTAATAACCAGCGTACGTATGGAATCGATTTTCCTACTGTAGAGCAGAAATGATAGATATGTCAATCTGTCACTGCAGTAATGTGAATGTGATCATGACAAGACCGTCTCGCCTGCCAATTTGACATTGTGCTGCCCACTTATGTGTGCAGTTACGGTTGATCATACAGTCTCCCCAGCCGGCTTTAACATTGTTCTGCAGCCTGCACACTTATGTGTGTAATTACGGTAAATCATACAAAGGCAGAGGTTTTTAATTTAAGTATGAAACTATGGCAAATTATATATGCAGGCAGAGTTAAAGCATTTAAATTATACCACTAATGTTTTCGTCTCATCTCGTATCATCCACGATAACACAAAACTGAAAACCTAAATGTAGTCCTATTTATTATCAGTGATCCATTTTAATCTTGTTAACGAATCGTTTTAGTTATTGACAAAGGGTCATTGGCTAAAAATATTTTAGTCATATTTCCATCAACGAAGTTAACACTGAGATGTACATGGTTAAATCCATGTAGCAGAGATGTTGTGAATTTTGCAGCTATAATTTTTTTACAGTTTAATCAATTTAATCCACGTTTGTTTTTGATTACAAATTACTTGTAATACTAGCTGGCTACCTGTATCTATTTGTCAGAAACGGAAATTAAGCATGTGACTCAGTATCTGCTCATTGGCTACTCTGGAAAAAGTGTGAATATAACTATATCGATATAAACAATATTGTATAATTTTATCTCTCTTTTGAAAATGTACCAATATAAATTAAATATCAATGTATTGCCCAGCCCTACCATATAGGCTTCTTTCTTTTCTCTATGTACTGTTAACTAACAAATTTGCTCTAGGAGGCAAAAGCAAATCTACATCATCCAAAAGGATTATGACATGAGTCTATTTAAACCTTTGCCAAACAAAGCAATGACTTTATTGAATCCCCCTCATATATGAAGAAGATGTTTTACAGACAGCGGTGTTGACTGATTATCGTTTGTGTTCCCAAGGCATTCACACCGTAGAGGGCATAGCGGTGGACTGGATGGCTGATAATCTGTACTGGACCGACGATGGCCCCAAGAAAACCATCAGCGTGGCACGTTTGGAAAAGGCCTCTCAGACCCGTAAAATCCTCATCGAGGGGAAGATGACCCATCCTCGTGCCATTGTGGTAGATCCGCTACATGGGTGAGGGGCCGACCAGGAACAGAAATATATCGTTTTGGATTTTGCTGTCTTTCAGATGAACATTATCGCGGTTCAGTTGGATTTTTAACATGCAGCAATGTAATTGGCTACGGCAGTGTGAGGGAGGATAGGCCAAAGATTATTGGTAGCAGTCCAGAAATAATACTGCATCTGTTGACAGATGAAGTCACACTTTGAAATCGATGCTACTGATTTAGACTGATTTGAACATGTAAGGCTTGACCCATGTAGACGAATGAGCTAATAATGAAGGATTACGGCACAATCTCAGTTTATCTTCGAAGGCTCTTCCTGAAACTCAAGTCTGTCTTTCAACACCTTTCTCTCTATGTATATTTTCCATCCTTTTTTCCAACCTTTCCATTGTTTTCTATCTCACTTCACTTTTGGACAGCTACGACTCTAGAATATGTAAAAGAATGTAGCACAAGAAAACACTGTGCATCTCGGGGAGAGTACATGTGCACACAATAATGCACTGCCTCTCTAATGGTGCTTTAATACGCTCTCGCATCTCCTTGTTGAAATAACTCTTAATCTTGGTATGTTGTGTGTGTGTGTGTGTGTGTGTCTTACATTTTTCTGACACACACACACACGCACACACTCCATTTAGATTGGCCCTGACAGGGCACACTTTCTAAAAGAAAGGCACTCACCCACACTAACGCTTGTAATCAATCACGCACAGCCCGTGTGTGTGTGTGTGGGGGGGGGGAGAGGCGGAAGAGATGTTGGACGGGGGCAGAAACCGATAAGAGGATGAAGACACAGATATAGATGGAGGCAGAGGGAGAAAATGGGAGGGGGGGCAAACGTTTCACCATGTCAGTCCGATGCTGCCGTGATAGACGGAGAGCTGTGTCGAGAAATGATCGGCTCCGCTGCGCACAAGCAGCCCGCCCAGAATAGATCACTGCTGATTGCGGTATAGATTGTTGTGTCCAAGAGGAAGTGGTGACAAACGCATCGGTCAGCCTGACAGATGGGCTGGATAGCAGCTGTATTGGCTTTGATTTTGCTTGTGAGCGTGTGCTTTAGCTTGGGTGTGTGTGCAGTGATTCATCACATGTATATATTGGTACACAGAATAACCAGCCAATATGTGACTATGTGAATTCATACTAGCCTTTAGTGTTTAATGTAATGCTTCCGACTTACTTGATATTATTAGGCTATTATTGAGCTTATTTCAGGTTTGGGTTATCTGGGATAACATGAGCATTACCATTTTGGCCCTACTCTTATTTTCTGACTACAATATATTCAAGTTAACATCCAACACAGCTACTGTAGTTCACCTTCCGTTACCCACACAGGTGGATGTACTGGACCGACTGGGAGGAGGACCCGAAGGAGAGCAAGCGGGGGAAGATCGAGCGGGCCTGGATGGACGGCTCCAACAGGAACGTCTTCCTGACCAGCAAGACAGTGCTGTGGCCCAACGGGCTGAGTCTGGACATCCCGCAGGGCATCTTGTACTGGGTAGACGCGTACTACGACCGCATCGAAATGGTCTACATCAACAGCACCGAGCGCAAGGTCAGCTTCCCGACGCTCGGAGGATTAGCTTTCCTGTAGTCCTGACGAAGCAGCGGTTCAGACGAATCAAAGCTAGGCGTTATTTTGACAGGGGTTATTAAAGTTAGGGCTGGCAGGACGCTAACAGGGAGTCACTCTTAAGCAATGTAGGAGTGTCAAGCCTCCTCAGACCACCCAACTACAGCAGTAGTAAGAGATATGTCAGTGTATTTTGTGAGATAGGAGCTTTTGATACCATATCTGTTTATATGTGCTTAATCTGATGTATTTTCTGGCTAATACTCTATCTTGCATCTGTGTAGACCTAGTTGGTTCAGTAATGGTTCTATGGCTCTCTCACTTCACCAGACGGTGTATGAGAACAATGAGTTGAACCACGCCTTTGGGCTGTGCCACTACAAACACTTCCTGTTCTGGAACGAGTACCGCAGTGGCAGCATATACAGGTTGGACATGACCACCAGCACTGCTACGCTGCTGCGCATTGAGAGACCACCCATCTTTGAGATTCGCATGTACGACCCTCAGCAGCAACAAGGTAACAACAATGCCTACTGTACAAGGTACCTAGCATGTAGCGATGCTATGTAGCAATGCTAGGCCATCCATCTTAATCCATGTCATCGGTTAATGGTCTACAAGGTCATCATTTTACTGAAAGAGAGAGAAGAGTTAGCCATATTCGAGAACACAAATCAAAACAAACTTCCTAAGAAGCTCCGCCCCACACATTGAAACTCATGGCAAATCCAAGGGCATAAGGGAGTTTGTTACCTTATGCTCCTATTTACGGAGCTGTGTAGTACCGGATTATTTTGGGGCATTATTTAATGGTAAACTAGCGAAATGCAAGGAGTTATTTTGTGAATTTAACAAAAAGTGTATTGTCTTATAATTGCTGACTATACCTTTAATACAAACATGATGTAAACGGACAGTGTCATTTTATATTGTTTTTATTGTCGACATAACCTGTGAAAAGTTATTTATGTTATGTAGGTATGTTTAGTTATTTATTTTTGGATTATATTCTAGAAACCATAATCGCTTTAGTGTTCACACAGCCATCCTCATGGTGGTTCAAATGACGTTTAAGTCATGCATGTCTTAATTGGTAGTAGATGTTATCCTTCAAGTGTTTATTGCTTCGGATAAAAGCACCGCACAATAACACCATTTGGTCTAAATAGTCTGCTGCAGTTTTTGTAACTACGCCGCCCTATTTGTGTGTTCTGCTCCCGCAGGCTCCAACGCGTGTCGCGTGTACAACGGAGGCTGCAGCAGCCTATGTCTGTCCATACCAGGGGGCAGGCAGTGCGCCTGTGCGGAAGACCAGATACTAGAGCCGGCTGACAACACCAGCTGCAAAGGTGAGCGTGAAGGCAGGTGAACCCCAGCAGCAGCTCCACTGCTCCCGCTTCCCACATCAAGACGCACGCTGCGTTCAGCCAATAATAGTATGCTGCGGTAGTGCGCTGGCTCTTCAAACCAGGAGTAAAGGAAGATAAGAAGTTATTATTTATGTTTTTATGCCCGATGCTGTGGTCATAATGGCTCTTTTGCTTATCCGCTATCCTCCCCACTGACCGTTGCTCAGCAAATAAAGGTCTGCTTATTTAGCTTTTCATTCGTCCAGTTTCTTCAACATTCCATCGGTTCCCCCCTCTCTCCCTCCCTCCACAGCCAACCCGTCCTACATCCCTCCTCCTCAGTGTCAGCCGGGGGAGTTTGCCTGTAAGAACAACCGCTGTATCCAGGAGCGCTGGAAGTGTGACGGGGACAATGACTGTTTGGATAACAGTGACGAGTCCCCCGAGCTGTGCCGTGAGTCGCCTCACAGTGCCTCGTGCACACACACGCACGCACGCACGCACGTGCACGCACACACACACCTCATCTACCTTCACCCACCGTTGGCCTCCAATCACTTTAATGTTGTTGCTTGACGGGGTGGGCTGAGAGAGAGAGAGAGAGAGAGAGAGAGAGAGAGAAAGCAGACTGAGGCCTGCCTGTGTTTATGTGTGTCTGTGTTGTGATGGAATGCAGGAATGTCTGTGGACCTGGAAACCTGGCCGTCTGCCTGCCTGCCCGTCTGCCCGTCTGTCTGCCCGTCTGTCTGCCCGTCTGTCTATCTTACTCTCTATCTGCCTGTATGTATTTGTCTCTGCCTGCCTGTCTGTCTCTATCTGCCTGTATGTCTCTTTTTGTCTGTCAGCCTGTCTGCCTGCCTATCTAGATGCCTGTCTGTCTGTCTGTATGCCTGCCTGCCTGCCTTTTTGTCCGTCTCTACAATCAGGTTCCATCTAGACAAAACGAACCTGCAGTGTTTCAGCCCAGTGTGCCACATTAGCCTCATTCCAACGTATTACCCCCCCCACAGACCAGCACACCTGCCCCACAGACAGGTTCAAGTGCCAGAACAACCGCTGCATCCCTCTGCGCTGGCTCTGCGATGGAGACAACGACTGTGGCAATGACGAGGACGAATCCAACACCACCTGTTCCGGTATGCAGGCCAAAGCCACGCTGATGCACGTCCATAAAGATGCACACACAGCTGTTATTGCACAGGTGTGCCCTTTCCATTTGAAAGGCAGCACATCCAGAGACCCTCAGTAGCCGGATTTACATGGACACTGTTTTGTCTTTCTGAATGGAATCTTTCAGTTTGACAATTTCAATTTCATCACCTAATCAGGTCTGGTGTTTACATGCATCACTGCAACTTATCGAAATAGATGTTATCTAGTGCATAATGTGACATGTCCCATTAACACACACCAGCTAGCTTCTAGTTGTAGGTATGTCGGAGAGTAACTTGTGTGACTGGAAATGTACGGCTCCAGATGGAATGGAAACTGTACTTCTATTCACTTATTTGCTCACGTTGCAGTTGATTTGTCCAGATTTTGTTCCATTCTCATAATACATCCATTGTGTACCATACATCCAGTGGCTGTGCAGAATAGTTTACTATTATTATTCTTTTATTATTTTCTTGGAACGAGTTATACGTACCTCTCTGCTTCGGATTGGCTGTTTCTCCTCCGATAGTTGTGTTTATACAATACATTTGGCTTTTAACCCAAATCCAGTCATATTAATTGGGTCCATGTAGACGCAGCTACTGACTGTGTCAACAGCAGGGTGGTTCTTAACCATTGCCCTGTCGTTACCTTTCAGCACGCACCTGCCCGCCCAACCAGTACTCGTGCGCTAGTGGGCGATGCATCCCCATCTCGTGGACATGTGACCTTGACGACGACTGTGGAGACCGCTCTGATGAACCTCCTTCCTGTGGTTGGTTGGCCTACCATGTTTTACATTGTCCTTATGTGTTACTGCTACAGTATGACTCACGGTGGTTACTCTACCATGTTTTACATTGTCCTTATGTGTTACTGCTATAGTATGACTCACGTGGTTACTCTTAAGCCCAATGCACACCGGAGACGTTCACTGCGCGTCACATAACACACGTTAAGTGACACTCCAAGCACCAATATGAGGAGACCAAATGCATATTTTTTACTACCTTGCTAATTTAATGACCCGAGCCGATAAGATTGTTTTGATGGTAGCAGGTCAACGACGGCTGCCAGCCGGGACTTACCAAACTGCATATTGTCTCGTGTTTTCAGCCGCGTCGACGCGGGGGAACAGAACAGTGGCGTATTCTCTAGATTGGCGGCGCCGGTGTGTGGTTTGTACATATAAAACAATAGGGGCGTCTGTCTTGACGTGCGTCGTACTCCGCTGGTGTGCGTTGGGCTTTGTAGGAGGTGTTTACTGTATTATGTCTTAACACCGCATGTTACTGGACCCTGGTTAAAGCATCAACTCTGTAGCAAGTCCACACCGTGAATTATCCCCTCGTTTTGAGTAGGTATACTAGTAGTAACTCACACTTTGATTGATCTTCCATTCCCTGCCATTGCGGAGCAAAAACATGCTTAAACAGTGTCTACAAAACTGGTCTCTGTCTCTACTGGCTCTCATGATATCTTAGCTTGTTGCTGTGGAGGTTCTACAGTATATCTTAAACACTAAACGAGAGAAGGTATCATACCACAGTAGATATGGCATTTAGCTTCACACCCTATAATTTTTCTTTTAAAGAAACATTTGAACGTTTTGAGGCTGATGAGACTCAACAACCCCAGCAACGTTAGTTTGAGGCCTTAAGGGAAAGAGAGTGCAGAGAACAAAAGTTAACATTCAGCATTATTTTCCCATGTGTGCCCAGCCTACCCCACCTGTTTCCCACTCACCCAGTTCACCTGCAATAATGGCCGGTGCATCAACATCAACTGGCGCTGTGACAACGGTTAGTGCTTTGCTTTTCTGGTTGTGTATTCTCTGTGTGCGTTATGTACAGTACAGTAGGAAGTGTCTGTCCTGCCGTGCCCGGCATCTTTGTGCAAGTTTGTCTACATACGGCGTCACATCATCTTTCTGCCCTCATTTTCACATGGTGTTTGTGGTGGCGTGTGATGTTGCCTTTGTGTGTCCTGCCTGTTGTTGTTGTTGTTGTTTTGCTGTTCCATGTTGTGCTCTTCGCCCACTCTGCTGTCTCCCCTTGGTTCTGTCTTTCAGAAAAGGATTGTGGGGACGGCTCTGATGAGTTGAAATGTCCAAACCCGACCGGTTAGTGCATAGATCAACATGCACCAGTAGCCATGACGCTAAGCCTAGCTGCTAACGTTGCCAAGCGGGGCTCAGAAAGAGAGGGGCTGCTTCTCCGCTAATGGAAAATGGCAGCAAGCGAGCGGCGGCCATTGCTATTGCCTGCTACTCATTTCTCCTGCTTCACAGGCTCAAACCTCCACATGCTAATTGGTTTCAGCATCCATAATACAATAGCTGAGGTAGTTCGACCACATATCAGCCATGTGAAATAAAAATTGGCCATTTTGCTTGAGTACTTGTGGATGCTTGAAATATGCTATACACCACTCACTAAATTATGAACTTGCTCGCAGTACACACAGGTTTTAATAATATTTAAGACATTGTTAAAGAGCCCAGCCAAGTTTGATTTATACCACCTGTCCTACTGTTTAAACAATACAGTGTTAATTCAGCTAATGCGCTGTAGCTGTTATGTTGGTAGGGCATAGAACTATACTGTATGCGATGCTCTGCTGCAAAGCTCAATGTATCAGCTCTGGGTACATTCCCTCATGGTGCATGGGCTGATCTATGCAGTTTCTGTCATTATTATTCTCATTCATTTTCATTTCTGTCATCCTTTGAATGTCTATTGGCATATTTAATTGGATTTGAAGTTATTTTTTGTTAACGATAACCAAAGCAATTACTGCACCACTGTGATGTGCGGTTCATCTGCTTGTCTTGGTAAGTAGTGAGAGAATGTGTGTTTGACTGCGCTTGCGTTGTAGATAATGATTGTGGGGACAACAGTGATGAAGCAGGCTGCAGCCACTCGTGCTCCAGTGCTCAGTTTAAGTGTAACAGCGGCCGCTGCATCCCTGACTACTGGACCTGCGACGGAGACAATGACTGTGGGGACTATAGCGACGAGACCCATGCTAACTGCACCAATCAGGGTGAGTGGTGAGCCAATGTGTTATTTAATTACACCTGCTAAAACTGTCTAAAGTGGCACTTTAAACAACGTGGACATCATATCAGTGAAATTGTGCTCCTTTCTTCATGTCATTATTCTCGGTTTGTCTGAGGACAACAAGCGAAATGTCAGCGTTTTACAGGGCCAATTATGCAAGAGACATTGACATTCAAGTCCTAGCTAATTTTTCTCAAAGGAACAAAGGCTTGCACAGAGATTTGTTAATTTGTAGACATTGAGTGAATATCTTAGATGTGGTTTTAGGAAGTTACATTGTTGTGTTCATTATGTAGTAGTACTTTATCCTGGAGACCTGTACAAAATGTTAAATCAATCATCAGTGACCGTTTTACAGTACATAATTTAAAGCTTGGTAAACTATATTTAAAAAAAATCTAAATCACAGTAATTTGTGGCCAGAATATAAAACCACTATGAAAGCAAGAATGAAAGAGCAACATGCAGTTAAATTAGATTGATAACGTTGGAGGGAGGTATATTATGGGGACCCATCTGT
>JAODVN010158625.1:0-14533 GCA_025434125.1 Chologaster cornuta
AAATATTATATATTGTTACATATGTATTTAATTATATTTTTTATTTTATTCTCGTGTTGAATATTTTAGAAAACAATAACTAAAAAAAAACAGATTTAAATAGTAAAAATACAATATGCTGTGTACAGTTATGATATTCCTTGGCGAGCTCAAGTATTTCCCACGTCCTTGGGTCCCAACTCGCTTCTGATAAGTCCCCTGGCATGTCTGTTGTTGTAAACCTAACACCTGCTTCCATCGCTGGGCTGAGGACCCAGAAGTAGTCAGTCGAGGTTAAGGCTTTACGTTTCTGAGTGGCACTCTGGGGAGTACTTCACGATCGTGTAGAAAGTCCTTACCATCCTTTGTATTCAACATGGCAGCCATCTTGAAAACGCCTCTAAAATTTTATTTGGTAAGAGTCATTTAAATGATTGAGGAGAAAGAGCCTTATATCTAAATGTATGTATGTCACGAGTCAAAAAAGACGCTTAAAAACAGTTATGTTGCCGCAAAATAATGGCTAAAAAGCTGTTTTCCCCCATAGGTAACATATACTAGGCATGTGCAACTGTCGGTTTTGTGTCAGTGCAACATCACAATAGGTTACATAGCTTACGGTTCTCCAGTTATGAAACAGATCATTGGCTCTTTTCCTCCAACTGCCATATTTGCCGTTGAGGAACTCTCCCATAAAGTTACATTTCAAATTCAATAAGCGGCATGTCTCCTCTATAATGTATCTGGTAAAACCAACCGGAACATGTGGAACTGCTCAGCTGGAGAACCCGATGGATGCTAAAGAGATGGGAACGGGGGGGGGGAGTTATTTTTAGAATACCATGCATTGGTACAAAACATATGTCTGTAGAATAAGCCCTCACATTTACTGTATAAAAGGAAGTAATTTAAATAAACCACAAACCCTTTAAACCACCCTATTCACTCTCAGTGAATACGAGACCTGTTTAATACATGTGGAATAAATGTTTCCTTTTTGTCTGGGCTGAATGTTTACATATTGGGGACTGTATCATTGTTATCGTAAAAATCCAAACATGATTCTAGCCCACTCAGCTCTTACACAGATAATGTGTGGATTAAGAGTATATATCGAAAATCCTTATAAGATAGCAATTTTAGTAGCTAATGCCATACTGTATTTAGAAAAGAACAAAAGCCAACACAATAACATGAGTATTTTTTTACTTTTGGAGGATAAGATACATTAAACTAAATAAAATTGGAGGATTGAGTACTGAACAGCTTATTTCACATTCATTTACAGTAGTAGATTATCTTTGCAATGTGTCCTTTGCCTATGTCTTGTCCAATTAAGTTATTTGTATATTTACTATAATGCATGTCTCAAAATAACACATCAGAACTGAAACAATCTATTACCTAGCCTCCTGAGACCAACATCATCTCGCAAGCTTCAGTTTTATTTCGCCGCATGAATCAGTCTGGGAAGTCTAGACATCATTGCGAATGTGTCCGAGCAGCAACTGAATTTACCAGTCAGCTGTATATGCTGTATATATATTGATAGCTATACGGGCGTGGTTTAGATGTGCGGCGTGGTTTAGGTTTGCACACAGCGAAAATAACCAGATATTCCTTCCAATCAACTGCCAAGTAACAGTTTTGATGGACTTGTGACTAACAATCCATCTAGCATGTCAGTTTAGTATTTAACTGTTGTATTCAAAAATATTAAAACAAAACTATAAAACAATTTGCAGATGGACAAAGGTCCATCATGTCTTGCCTTCATGGAAAGGAACTAAATCAATATTATACAGTGTGTCAAAATTATATTTTAAATCTCAGTTAAAACGAAAATGTCGTTTATAAGTGGTAAAGTATCTGGTCGTCTATTACTGTATACCATTGGAACAGAGGATGATTTTTGGAAGCTCCTAGATTAATGGAATTACAATTGTAGGAAACTATATTGTGATAAATAACTCTAGGCTTCTTTGTAGAGTGAACTACAAACTGACACACGCACACACTGACAGACATACTCAAACAGAGTCATTTTCTAAACCTTCAGGAATGTTCTGAAGAGCAGAGATTTGTTGGGATGGTTTATGTATTGTCAGACCAGTTATCACAGCAAGCATTCAATCCCCCCTCCAACCTGACACACAAAAACACACATCTCAGATGTGGACTGTGGACAGACACCATCCTGCTATACACCCTGCTCTGACGGTCGAACGTCAGTACATCGCCGTGTGGGAGCCCATAATCTTGGTGGATCCAGGAAATGCATCTGATCTCCAGACAGAGATAAGGGTAAAGTCTCAGGGAAAGGGCGTTTAGTGGAGGACAAACAGCCCTATTGTCCTCCTCCGACACAGCCTTTGATCTTGGCCTAGCCTGATGAGCTCATTACGCTGAGATGCTGTTTAGTGGTTTGTTGCACCGATGTGCGGAACATTCCTGGGCCTAGGCCAAGAGTAGGCTGTAGTGGATTTTAGAATTAACGGCCTGGTGTGTATATATGGCTGTGCCTTATGTATGTGCAGTATTTAAGGAGTATTATACGTATTTACAAAGGGTTCCCAATATGAAATTCCAATCATGCTATGCTCATTATGTGTGTGTGTGTTTGTGGGCCTGTTTTCTCAATTCTGGCCCAAAGGCACAATTACACGCTACCCCTTGGGATAACATTGTATTTTGGCAGCTCCTTCTGGTCAGAAGTTGCAACTGCAGGCAGAAGATGGCAGTACTGTATCTCCATACCATTTCTTTACATTTCCCATCAGTGCTAGTGCCGTTGCAGATACATACATTTATACATTTGACAACTGACTGCAATTAGAAGTTAAAAATCTAAATGTATTCCACATAGAGCTTTTAGATTTATTTTTATATTTTTCTTAAGGTGCTTTTATTGTCACATACATTATTCCTCCGCATTTAACCCATCCCTCAAGTGGAGCAGTGGACGGCCGCTGTGCAGCGGCGGGGCCCAACTCCAGATGGGAGCCAGTGTCACTGGTCACATGACACTGGCTGGACAGAGAACCTTTGACCATGGGAAAAACCGTGGGACATCTGCTTGCATTCACATAACAACTGTGACACAGAGCAATACAGTATTAGACTATATAGCAGGTAATTAATCCCATATCCAATATGGGGGGTTGACACTCAGTGGGAGAAGGAGTTGTTTGTGTGTTTTACCCTTCTGTAGCGATGGCGTTGCTGTGTACAGTAACTTTGACTCATACTTTATAGACTCCATTAAGGAGTGAGCATCATGCTGCCGTGTCTTAAAAGTCTACATGGGAGGTTATGGAGGGGGAGGGGGTCCATGTTTGTCTGGAGTAACTCACGCAAGGGGTCCTGCTCACTTGCCTGAAGGGTCTCTCACTCACTCTGATGGAATGAGACGACGGAGCGAGCCAGGAAAGAACGGGTTTCTCTGGGTCTGCTCCTGCTGTGTGTGTGTGTGTGTGTGTGTGTGTGTGTGTGTGTGTGTATCTGTCTATTCATTATATTAAGTGATACTGTAGCTTATACTGTATGTGTACAGTATGCTCAACAGTTGCTTGAACCAGGCCTGAGTGTCCGACCACGGCTTTGGCAACATAACTGATTATTTGTGTGTGCTGTTTCCTCGTGAGCCATGGCACATATAGTATGTTTTGTCAGATTTGTCAATTATTGATTTTTCAGTGTTTTTGTTTTAAAGGCAGGGTTAGTTATTCTTGAGAACTTCAAGCTCAAATAAAAAAAAAATCCTATGCGGCCTTCCGCCACTTGGTTTATGCGGTGTTTGCCACTTTGTGTATGCTTCTAATCACTAGGGATGGCACGATCCAGTTTTGATATGATACAGGTATTTTGGGTATCGGCTGATACCGAGTACCGATCAGATTCCAGTGTTAGATTAAGTTTAAAGCAATGTAAATGACAGCCAATCTCTATTTTAGGACTTAAATGCCTTTTAGAAACGTGCTGCTGATAGTATGGACAGGGTATGCTAGACATGGCTGATGCTTGACAGTAGACCTACGTATGTAAATTAATATAATTGGATTAGCTCCCTAGATTGGTTACAACTGTCCAATTGTCAACGATACTTATCCAGCTATCGGTATCGGACCGATTTCCGATCTCAGTATCGTATTGGTGCCATCCTTACTAATTATAGAACCAGGGCTGTGTAGAAGTACCATATTATGTTTTGAGCGAGCATAGAGCGCAGTAAAATAGCGAAATGCAAGGCGATATTTGCTGAATTTGCCAAAAAGTGTATTAGCAATTATCTTGCAATAGCTAACCATACCTTCAGAGAGTCTGTCCTATCACAGCGCCATATTCACTGACTCAATGTAGCTGCTTACAATAGCCTCACTATTGCCCTGCTGGTGAAGATGCACAGCCCATCTGGTTTTCATGAAGACGGGATCAGGGGTGAGTGACAACCTGCTGTGTCCCCTTTCATCCTGCCTGAACCCTCTGTCTTAAATTCAGCATCGCGTTGCTGGTGGAGTGACCGTCTGGCCCGACCTGCAGCTTTAAAGCCAGTATAACAAAAACAAAAGCATACAGGCCTCTCTTATGCAAACAGGAAGCACAGCCTCAGACACTAGTGATTGGTGGAGAATTATGCGTTTTGTCAAAGCCTTTACCCCATAGCCTCCATAGCTTGATATAAATCCACAAACGTACTTGTCAGAAGTATAACTCTAGAAGCTGACCTCTGAAGTGTCTTCTAAATGTAACACCGGAACTCAAGTCAGTCAAAACAAGTTAGTACATTTCAATTGCTGTAGTGTTTAATTTAGGATACATTCCTATTACATATTATGGAAATACATCTTGAAATTCACTAATTTATATTACTATATTATTAGGATGAGAATAATATTAAGAAAAAAATATACTTCTAACATTCATGGGAAGCTGATCAAAGTCTGTGTTGAGGGGTGTAGGGTTATGTTTCAGAGGAGCACATTGAAATATGTTTTAAACGAAAGAACAGTTGTATTTTAGAGTCCACTCGTACCTTTAAAACTTGTTAACCAGCACAAATGTCAGGTTCCGCATGTGTTTTTAGTCATAGAAACAATTCTTCAAACTATTTAAAAAAAAAATTATATTCAAACCAAAAAAAATAAATACAATTTTTAAGTAAAGGAGTTACGAACGTGAGCAGAGCAGTGGATAACCTGCTGTTTTTCTCTGTTCTCTGTTATTAATCCCCTGCCAAAACATCTGTTTGCTTTAAAGACACTCCTCTACGCCTCAATGAACATCTGCAAACACATCTGCCAAAAACTCAGTGCATGCTGAGTCTCGTCCTTTCGCCAGGCCGTAGAGTGGCACACAAGACACAAAACATTTGAAACAAAGAAACAAACAGATAAGGAAGGAAGGAGCAGGAAAGAATAGAATGCAAAGAGTGAAAGAGAAAGTAGGCCAAAAATGTTTTGGAAGCTTGGGAGGCCAAAACATATTAAAGTGTCTCTTTCCTTGAAAGAAAAACATTTGAGGAATGCTCTAGTTGGTTATTTGAACAGAGCAGGAAAGCCACATATACTCTGCTTGATTAATGGCACACATTCCATATTATACATCTGATGAATATGAATTCCTTTTGATTAAAATAAATAAATCTCTTTTTCTGTCCATGGAGACTCACACATGGTCCAGGTGTTGAACAGACACTGGCAGATGCAACGGCCGATACCGTGCTCCTTGTCATAGCCACCTCATCAATGTACATTATCCCTGATGGCAGAGGTAAATAAACATCTCCCTGTCAATCTCTGACCTCAAGGAATGCACCACGGGTTCCGCCAGCACGTCTTCGGTTTTGCGTGATGTTTGGGCTGTACTCCGTACCGCCGCATACGCGTGCACTGTTTCGGTATGTAATTCACAGGGTGTGACCCAACATTCCTCCAGACTAACACCAGAGAGGCAGTCGTCCCCACCGCTGGGTCCGAGTTCTGCCGGGGACTTTAACCCCGTCGTCGCTCCCCCTTTGATGTGACTCAAACACCAGGCTGTCGAGGAGGGTGGACGAACAAAAAGGAAATGAGAGAGCTTTGAGCAGACAGGCAGGCTTGTCGAGGGAAGGGAGAAAACACTGCCTTAACTATACCCTTCTGAAAGCCCCCACGCCCCCCATGATTAAAATAGAGAGGAGAGGGCCTCAAAAGAGCAGGGTTTGGATTTCTGCAGCTCTCTGATGCTGTGTCCAAGGAGTGTGTGCGTGTGTGTGTGTGCAGCGGTGCATGTCTGTGATTATGTGTGCAACAAAGCAGGTTTGAGCACTGTACTGAAATGCCGGCTCCAAGTTGAAATAGAAGGTGTTTGCGCTCGCGTGTGTGTGTGTGTGTAAAAGTATATCTGTGTGTGTGTGTGTGTAAGTGGGTTTTGAGGGTAGAAGTCTGTAAAGCCTCGAGGGGGATTTCCTCTGAAAGGGAAAGCTTTCCTCCTCCTCCTTCCCTTCTCTCTCTCCCTCCCTCTGTCCGTCCCTCTCTCTTAGCTTTCAGTGTGGCCAGAGGAGCTAGACATTCAACAGGCACACATACACACACACACACACACACACAGAGGCGCTGAAGGATGGGAACTACTTTGCGGCTATCGGTTCTCCGAGATACGGACGTACCTTAATTAACCGACGACTGCTGCGCTCGTGCAAACATGGCAGCTTCTCAGCCCAAACGGTGGGGTTTTGGAGATCCGTTCGAAGACTGTCAGGAACAATAACATGACCGTACTTTCTGCCGGCTGGCTATAGAGACAAAACTCCTGCAGAGATGGTAGAGTAACAACACTTTGTATGTTTTTGTTGGGATGTTTGGCTTCCGTCTGCTGTGTGAATGTGTTCCCCTGACCCAGTGACAGTGAGTTTTGTTGTCGGTTGGGGTCTCTGTGACCTCTTCCAGCTACGCAAAGTGTTTTTCTAGCAGTTTCTGTACAAAAGCAGAACTGTAACTGGACAACATGCAGTCTTTAGAATTACCTAATGCACTGCAAAAATAAATGTTAGAAACCCACCTTAAAATGTACGAAGGTTGAAGGTTCTTTGTTTTAGTGAAACAGTGGTCATGTGAAATTTGTTTTGGTGTTTGTATTGAAATACAGTATCTCCCAATCACCCTAATATTTAGTTTGTGGTATCAGTATGGAAACAGTTATTGATACTTATGTAGTGTTATGTTGACTCACTGTCTTCAACTCATGAATACAGCATTTGAGGATTCTCAAGAATCCCACACTGACAAAGACAGAGAGAGAGAGAGAGAGAGAGAGAGAGAGAGAGAGAGAGAGGGCGGTTGGGTAGGAAGAGAGAGGGTGGGTAATTATGTCTTTTGTTTTCTTGCTCTGGTAAAACTTTGTTTTTTTCATTAGGATTGAACTGACGCAGCTAGCACTTAAGTTAATAGTGAGAATTTTGCGATGTGCACCTTCTGTAATATATGTGTAATGCAGTCCAGTTCTGTGGTCTATTCTTGCACGTTAAACTTAAAAACACAGGGTTTCAAACAGATTGTTGAATTGGACTTATCTGTCTCTAGAAACTAATTATTGACAAACTACAAGAAAGGCTGTGATAAACTTTTAGGACGGTGCCATAGAAGGATGTAGCCTGTTGTATTATTATCGTGTATAAAGTTTTTGTGTAAAACGTTTGAATTACTTATAAGAACAAGGCTCTAGTAGTAGTCAACCAATGCATTCTAACAGTATTTTCTATACAGTATGTCCACACAAGTTTCACTTTCAATTTGTACCTTTTTTGGTTAGCCAGACACATGCAGGTATGTAAGATAAGCAATGAGCTTTAAAGACAGCAAGAAAGGAGGACATTTAGAGGTGTCCGAGTTTAGCTGCTCCGTGCAGTTTATATGAACTTTGTCCTGCTTTTGTACTTCAACTAAGGGGAAGTTCTCTGTTCATTTCCTTAGATCCAGTGCCTCATAATATACGGCTATATAGTTGTCTTGACTTGCAATGGCTGCCTGCCTTGACCACCCTCTAGTCTAGAACAAGGTGATTAGCCTATCAGCGTGGATCATTAGATTATACATTAATATATTATATAAACAACCAGCACTTATGACTGTCTGGGTTGGAGCTACAGTAGTTACTGAATGACAGAAGGATAGGGTAGCAAAGTCAACCAAGAGTCACTCATTCACAAACTGCCATCATGAACTGGTGACGGAATGCTCTGCAGATAAGCGAAGTGATTGTGAGATGCAAAGTATCTAACGTTTATTCAAACTGCCTGACCCCAAGCAGGTGGGTTATAGGTAAGAGAATCCTCTCTTTCCAGGGTTAGACTGAGTTAAATCCAGATTATTCAATCTGTCTCCTTTTACATACTAAATTATTAATAAGTCTTGAGCTATCTGAGGTTTTACATGGTCATTTTGGAAGGTTTACCTTAATTAATGCAAATATAGCACAATAATAGTTAAACTGTGTCTCAAGCCTGATGTTTAGACATAGTTTTAGTCAGAGAGACTTTAATATATTATTACATACCTACTCTGTCATCAGTCATTTAGCAAATCGGTGCGATACTGTATACTTTTCGATTAGGCATGTTTGGTTTTAGCTTCAGAATGCAGCTGAAACAACATATCGTACAGTGCCGTAAGTGTGCATCCATGTGCCATTATCTAATTGTAAACATTGAGGAGTATACGTGAGAGAGGATCTGAATGCTGATTGGCCCGGCCTGCAGCTACAACCCTCCCCCGTCACATGGGAGTCATTAGAATCGCCTATACTGCCAGGGACAAGTCATCACATCTCCACAATGCCAGTGTCTATGCTCCTTGTTAAACCCAAATACACTGACTGACTGCTGTGCTTGCAGCACATTAGGTTGACACTATAAAGGGCATTAAATGTATGTCTGGAATGTATATTGTTAAAACACACTTTGTTTAAAGGTTGCATGGTTCCATGCAGTGTTAAATGTATAGTCAGACAATTTTAAGCTACAGCAATACCATTTTTGTGGAATTCACCAAATATCTCCTCACATCCTGCGCGTGTTTATAAGTAAATGCAGTACTTCTACACTAGGGGTGGGCAATTATTTTCACTTGGGGGCCACATTTAAGATATCCAAGAACTTAGCGGGCCACTTTTTTAACCAACATGCTAAAACATAAAACAAAAAATAAAACACAAAATAGGTAACTTTGTTAATTTTCATAATAGGCTATTCATATGAAACACCATTCTCACTAAATAAAGTAACATTCTGCAGAGCTTGTCAAGTAATTTGATGTTTATTTTTCATTTGTAATTTAAATGTTTGATGTATCAAGCGGTCCGGGTGGAATGTCTCAAAGGACCGCATCTGGCCCCCGGGCCTCCCTTTGCCCAGGTTTGTTCTACACAGTCCTGCCTCTGTAAATATAAACATAAACAAAGTGGCTCACAACAATCATTCCCTAGGTTTCACACTGCGTTTCAGTGTGTTGGGCGGAGCTTCCGAGGGACTTTGTTTTCATTTGAGGTCGACGTTAGCCAGCATTCTCGAGAATAACTGCCTTTTAAATTCACATGGCAGAACAAACAAGAGAATTCTATAGACGGCAACCTGTATTTTTGGTTGTTTGAAGAAATGTAATTACAGATATGTACATTGGGCTTGCACTGTATGCTTCACCAGTCATTTCTATTTTGGTTCATAAAACCTAAAGTACTTGCCTGGGATCTGTGAACTATATACAAATAGTTGTATTAATTTGTGTGTCACAAACGTGTGTAAAACAGAGGAGAGACAGTGCAGTTTACAAAAGAAAATCATGTTGCCAAGTCTTCAGGGGTTGTATATGAGTGGCTATACGCTCCAGTGAGAATTCTCTCCAGAAACAGATCAACCAAGTAAAAAAAGAAAAGAAAAAACAATCTGGCTTTTTGATGTATTTTAAGGCAGACAGTTATATTGTACAGTTTATCATGGTACATGGCAGCTGGAGCAACAAAAAAAAAACACAAAAAAAACCTATCTTATTTCTTCTAGTTTCATACCTGACAAGACATTACTATTAAGATGTTCTATTTAGGAATTAAAATAGGAATGGATTATTGTTGTGGTTTCAGTGTCCCTGCTGTGAGAGATACTCCGTGCCCTGTGATCTGCCAGATGTGGAATCCAGATGAAACCTGATTTTGATTTCCGCACAGCAATGTTTTCCAATGACGAGCAGCAGCTGTCAAAGGCACACACCCAGGCCTCAACACATTCAATCATCTCACTAACCAGGCACCATACCTCCAGAGTGTGAGCTCTAGGGCTCACGAGAATACAGCATTGTACTGTACATACATGTGTGTGTGGCAGTGGTACGTTCATGTGTGCAAATGGTTAATAGCCGTTTGCACATTCAAGGACAGTTGCAGAAGGGAAATAAAACTTCAGTTAAGCCAAATTTGTTACTCTAAAATGGCGTGTAATGCGAGGACAACGACAACACCACAGCAACATAAACAGACTATTTGTGTGCCCTTTAAACTTCCTCTGTACCATAAAACCCACAGGATCCAGGCAAAGCTGATCGATTGCTAGTTAACACACTGGCTCCATGCTCAAGCTGTCCAGATGGATTGATGTACAGCGTTTCTCTTCTCTTTTGCTGGTGGTGTTTAGATGAATTGAGTGCTTATCTGCCAAAGCCTCGAGGGGTGTTTTACAAGTGTGGATCACACACAAAGACAACACTGTCTCACAATGACATAGGACAGCTCTCTAGGGGAGGGTTATACTGTATGTTGTGGTGGTAGGGAAAGCAGTTATACACTTTAACATTAGTATTAATATTAGCATATAGAGGTTTTATAAAAAAAAAAAAAGATGTATTTTTTATTTAAGATAATAATAAAAATAATAATAATATTAATAATATGCTTTACTTTTAGAGGTTACAAAGTGCTAACCTGACATGCCAGAGGAATTGTTGTCACAAGGCCATTCGTCACAAGGCCATTTGTGAAACTGTGTAACTGTGCAAGTAGCCTACTTTATTAAATTGTATTTAATTGTATTAAAAAAATACTTGGCACTTGATTGGATGAACCATCTGGTCATGTTTGCTGTCGGCACACCTAAATCACGCCCGTATTTTCATAAAAACGATGCTGATTGAAAAGCTCAGTTGCTACTCGGACATATTTAAAATCATTCCTAGGCTTTCAAGGCAAAATTAAACTGAAGCTCTCAAGATCAGGATGGTCTCGCGAGGCTAACAAAGTGCTTGACAGACAGAGCATAGAAGCACAATCAGTCAATCAAAAGCACAATAAAAAATACAAAAGTCTGGTAGCCTTATCTCCATAGGTAGGATGCTCCAAAGTCTCGGGTCACAGATGGAGCTAGTTGGATCACCTTTTGTTTTGAGCCAGCTAGGTCCCATCTGAGGATGTAAATTTGTGAGTTGGCTAATTTGTATTTATAATCTGTGATTTCTAGAGCTAGTCCATGCCGTGCCTTGACAGGGATCAATACAATCTTTAAATCAATTCTCAAATGTACTTATTGTGTTAGTATTCCTATAAGTGTGATCATTTTTAGTCAGCATATACATTTTCCTACATAAATCTTGTTTGTCCTTTTCCTGATAACATCTCTTGTTTTCTTGGTTGATGGCTGTTTTGGGAAGAACATTTTTGCTGGGTTTCCTGTCCCAGCTCCACCCAATCCTCCCAGACGTGATTGTTATGACGTGGTTTGTGGTGCTGTCTGGAGCTCACAAAAAAAGTCACATGGGTTTGTTTTTGTCTTTTCAACTTCCATTTATAATCCAGGTAAAATACCTGAGAGAATTAGTCCTGAAACATTTACTGCACTTTCCTTGGATTATGGTCTAAATCCACTAGAGACAATGGTATCAGTGCTCTCTTTGGTTAAATGGAAAATATAATGATTAGTCAGCAAATTCATGCTGGATGTCTGTCACACAAAGTCATTTAGGTACTTTTTGCAATTACATTCTGCCGACTTTTCCAACTTAAAGATTTTTACTTTTGTGGTTGATAACACTGCAAACATTGCACAAAATACCTTGACAGCTTGTTTATATAATGGTCTTCAAATCTGGGTCAGGACTTTCTTTGACCAAGGCTTGGGGCGAGGGCTTGAGTGACAGGAAGAGAAACCTATAATTATCTCAGTGCTCGGCACTGCAAATAACCCCAGAGGGGTGGCCTGGACAATGGAGCACAAGTCTTCATAACAGATGTTGCTATCTAGTCCATGCCGACATGTCAATCCATGTCAAACAATGAGCTTTGTTGGAGATTGGGGCTCGTCAAGAGGCCGGTGCTAGCTGAATAGCCTTAATCCACAGGCAACACTGGACAATGGCTGGGACAGGGAAACCCCCTGTGTTAACCACACAGTGGGTTGCCTTGAGTGTGTTAAGGGGTTGGCCGAGGAATGCAGTAGCTGGACAAGCCTCACTGTCTCTTCAGGCCAAGATAAAGATTCAGAACGTGTGCTTGACTGGACAAAACCTGTCTCGGAATCTTGGAAACGTCTCCGGGCAGCAATTAGGAAGACATTGAATGGCGAACAGAGCCTAACTGCACTTTATATGGTCACCGGGACATACATCCCCTGGCATGTTTACAATCACCAGTAAAATCTGATTTAAAAGATAATAATAAAAAGAGAACATAACTTTCAAAACATTTGGTGACTTTAGCTCAAAATAAGGTACAGTAAATACTTCTCAGGTACCAGTTACTGTCAGCTTGTGTCATTGCAACCGCATGATTGGCTTAACAGGTTAAGGATGTTTTCAGTTATTAAAAAGCAGACAATTGACTCTTCTTCCAACTGCCCTATTTGATGTATGGACTTCTTCCATAGAGTTCCATGGACAACAATCCAGTTTTTTCAGTCCCAATACCGATACAGATACCGGCACTTTGGGTATCGGCCGATGCCGACTTCCGATCCGATTCGAGTGTTAAATTAGGTTTTAAGTTAAGTTGCAAAGTAAATTACAGCCAATTTAAGACTTAGATGCATGTTATTAACTTGCTGCTGATAGTGTGGCCTTGGTAGGTTAGACATGGCTGATGCTTGACAGTAGACACGCTTGTACATTAACTGAATTGGATCAGCCCCATGGATCGTTACAACTGTCCAATTGTCAGTATCGGACCCATTTCCGATCTCAGTATCGTATCGGTGCCATCCCTAATGTTAATAAAGGCTAGTAGCAGAATACATCAAAGTAAAGTATAAACTGTACAACAATTAGGGCTAAACTATGCCATTTTATTAATTTTAGATTTAAATCTTAATTTCTGAAAATCTTCTTCTGACACCCTCTCTTTGTGTCTTGCAACAGGTCCGACTACCAGTTTGTGAACCACTGGATTAGAGTATAGTATAATGTTATACAGTAGGCTGTAATGGGTTACGACAGTGATTATGTGGCGGGGTTAATGGGGTTTAACAAATTGTTGGTGCCATAGCCATACATTAGGATATTAGTGTTGCAATGATGTGAGAGTCGAGACTTAACACTGACTAACTCTTCTTGACATGTTTACAAAACTGGAGCTAACTGTTTTACTCCAGATTACTCCAGATTGTGAACGTTATAACTCTTTCAGTCAAATGCTACTGTATCTGGCAGTCACAAATGCAAATGTAATGGGATATAATGAGTATAACACAACCAGTCCCCATACCTTCACTAAATTGCGCTGGCTTGCTAGCTAGCCAGGACCGACTGGGTTCAGCTGCTGGACAATGTTTAGCGGATCTCGGAAGGGTCTCAGTCAATCATAAACCAGCCAAGCCGCCAATGGGGAAGTGTCTGGGTCAGGGAAGAAAACACTGATTAGCCTTATGCCTCTTATTAATACAATAGAGGTCTAGGGAGTGGTTTGAGTCTCACTCCTTATTCTTGAATAAAGGACTGGTCCTGATATAACTGTCAGTGGAGGAAGATCAGAATGATGTTTTATTGGATCCGTCTTTCCTGAAAGTCTATTGTAAGCTTTAACACATACAGTAGACCTACAGTAAATGCCTCAATCACTGTAGTCTGTTGTAAACAGCTGTGATGCATTAACCATTCTGTAATCAGCCTCAACAGTAATCTGCTCTCCGGTGCCTAATCTGCTGGAACAGATGTGCACGATCAGAAATGAAGCCTTCTTCTCTATGGATGTGATTTTCTGCAGGAGATAGAATGGCTATAGTAATGTCTTTGTCTCAATGTAAACCCTTTTATTATTTCGTTCAAAGTTCGTATTGACAATGTTCATAGTATTTACATCATTCACGCATACCTTCTCTTTGATTGTGCTCAGTGACAAGTGGCTGAAGCAAAACCTACCATGAACCACGACCTCTTTCCAGAACCAGCTTCACCCAGTGTGTCACATTAGCATTAGCTACAAAAACACCAAGCACCAGCCTAAACAGTCCCACTGGCTAAAAGGTCTTTGATGGTGGACTGGAAAAGGGGTGGGTCAAAAGTGTGTGTGTGTGTGTGTGTGTGTGTGTGTGTGTGTGTGTGTGTGTGTG
>JAODVN010158842.1:0-14526 GCA_025434125.1 Chologaster cornuta
CGATCTAACTGCATGATGGGATAGGTTGCTCTGGCATAAAGTTTGCATTCAAGGTGGGCTTTTTATAAGCTCCATGAGGAATTAACAGCTCCATATGTAATACACATGAGCTATAAAAGTTGTTTTGAAAATGGCAATGCTCTGGTTATTCTACTTTTTTAATGCAAGTCTGCAGAACATACTGTTCATATGAAACACAGTTTCTTCATCACGCATTCATTATGGCTGAAGCAAATAAAGTCCAGTTTATGCAACAAATAAATGAGTAGCGCCAAACCAATATGAAACCACCCTACATGAGTTCCCAAAGCATCAAAAAGAAAATATTGCTCAATTTAAATTTAATCACTGCTTCCGCACTGGCAAGTGGGCTTGATGCCGTTTCACTAATAACAATAATGCATTGCTTTATGAGACGCCCCTTAACACAAAGTGTGTATTCATGTGTATGTGTATGTTTTCACATCTGCATGCCTTTTGTGTTGCTTACCACATTAATAACCCAACTAAAAGGCTAAGTGAAAAGAACAAACTAAGTGCAGAATTAGGGACATACCAGCATTACAATCTTTGTTTGGCTTTTATAAGCATACTATACTGTATAACAAAAATAGAAAGTACATTTCTTTCAAATGAATTAAAACAAAATGTGTATGGATATGTACAATTTAAATAAAATTAAATACATTTTAGGTTCATTTATGTATTAATCTGTCAGATTTGTTCATCTGTAATAATGTTTAACATTTAACATTTAACTATCACTCTAGAGAAACACACAATATTTGCAACAGCATACATTATAATTGAATGTAGTTTAGACCCAGGAAAGATACCTTAAAAAACTATGGTGTGTGATTATTCTGTATGATAGTAATTCTTTGCACAAACTGTACTTTATGGATTTAAATCAATACAATTAAATTATGAAATTATTTACAGCAGTAAAGAATAATCAAATATTGTCTGTTTGATTGACACACAAAAACACTCCAAAAACATAATCTGCAAAAAGTGGCCTTTCAAAAGCAGCCATGTCTCTGCCAGCATCAAATTATAATTTTTTCACTTCTTCACTCAGCTCCTCCAGTGTATGATAATGAGGAGCAATCAGGCATAGGTACTTGTGCTTCAGTCAGAGTCAGAAGTTACACCAGAAAATGACCACTTTACACCTACCAAGTAATAAAAAAAGATAAAGAAATTAAAGCTACTTAGCTAATGAAATGTATACAAATAATTCCCATTTGTATTTTCTCTGTCTCTGAAGAAATAGCGCCCTCACTGCCCTTTTATAGAATAACAGACATTTGTGTGTTGTGAAGTAATTTATTACAAGTTAATAATTGATTTGTAATCTGATTATGAAAAAACTGTAACTGTAAACCAGGACAGTTATCAGATAAAATAGTGGAATCAGATTACCGGTATTACTTTTAGGACTTTAAAATATAAAAGGGAAGTTTGCAAAAGAAAAATGTGTAAAACAATTGGATGTTCTCTTATTAACCTTTCATTATTGTCAAACAAAAATAGAAGTAAAGTCCTACAGTACTGTACCCTAATCTGATCCCCTGAGTAACATAAACGTTCGCAAAAACAATTTGGCGAGATGGCATTTCAAAAAACAATGTTTACGTAAGTAAGTAATCTAAAAGTAATGTAAATAAATCAGGCTATGGTACTACATTTAGGTAATGCAAACATTTTGTTACTGATAATAAGTTTAGTCTAGTAACTAGTAACTGTAACAAATTACATTTACAAAGTAAACCCAACCCTGTGTGCACCCCCCAGTATCTCGCTACAGTCTCATTTCAACACACACGCACGTATGTGTGTCGCTAAACATCTTCCCCTGCCACTCGCCCCTCTATATTTTAGTTCCCTAATGTCTGACCTCCTCCTGCTCTCTCTTTTCTCTCTCATCCCCTTTCATGTCACTCGCGTGTCTGCCTTTGAGAATCATTGCAGACAAAGAGAGGAAAATGCAGATGAGATAAAGTCGAGGGGGCGTATCTGTTGTGAAGTAAGAGCATGGGACTTGGACAGTGTCAACTGTTGCCAATGGAATAATACCGGCCTGACCTTGAGCAAAGAAGCGGCTGGCAACCCTACATATTTTTGTATTTGCAGATATTTGTATTAATATTCCTGTACATACGATGATTCTGGTGGCTCTCATGTGCCTGTTTGTGTGCGCACGTGTGCGTGCGTGTGTGCGTGGGCTTCTATTGATAGTATTGATAGTAGGTGGTTTGGATTGAGGGAGGACAGGAGGAAAATAAAAGGTAATCCAGCGTATCAAAACAGAAGAACAGGAAACAAATGCTATTAGCACAAGACTGCTGCGCAGCCCCTCACACAGTTTAACGCTCTGCCAAGCATCCAAGCCCCAGCAACCCATATCCTGCTCTTCTGTTTTCTGTCAGCAGTCTGCTCTACTGTGAATGAGGCTAAAAGGTACCTGCCTGTGTGGAGTAATGTGTTGGAGGTATAAGTCACCACTATTAAATAGGATCAGCACACAAACATCACATGTAGGTTTGTGTGTGTGACATAAGGGATGCTCACTGTAACCTTGAATTCCCTCCATAGGTGGTAAACGTCTTCTCTGTAATCAGCAGTGAATATATATGTTTGACGGCTCTCTAGCCCTTTTCTCTGACCACTTCTGATTGGCTGGGAAACACTGCACAACCACAGGTCTTGACGCCCGAGTCTGAGCTGAAGTGAAAAGTTCAAAACCACATCCATCAAACAGTTGTTTGTCCATTCACCATTCACACAGTACGCCACTGATTGGTTTGGAACCCTTGAAATGTATTCTTATTGAATTACTTACAAAAGCCCCTTAGCTTAGCATGGGCTAATCTTGTAATATGTTCTTGCTTTTTGATGACTCACAATAGAAAGCCTCTTCTGTGTTCCCACTGACATACTCATTGCGAACGAAATACAAAGAATAATTTGATGATAACACTACTATTGTAGAAGTATGTTTTTAATACGTGCTGTTACACTGAATCCAGGATTGTGTGCAAACAAAGGGCTCTGCACTCATTTGGGGTCATTAATCATTAAAAGCTCACAAATTGCAATTAGTTAATGTAGATAAATGTTTAATGAACGTATCAATAAATGATCATTAGGGCAGAGTACCCCTCCGAGGAAAGAATAATGAAATTCCTGAAATCAGCAGCTAAGGGTCGGTGTGTGCGAATAAACATCCTTGCCTGTGTGTGTGTGCGTGTGCGTGTGCCTGAGCACATGTATGTGTGTCTGTTTGCCTGTCTGTGTGTGTGCGTGTGTCTGTGTGTGTGTGTGTCTGTTAGTGTGTGTGTGTGTGTGTGTGCGTGTGTGTGTGTGTGTGTGTGTACGTGCATTTACACATTCCAACATCAGTAAGTTGTACGTTTTTTGTGCTGTGTATCCTAAGCTTATGTGCTTTGCATTTATTTTGATGGAAAGCTACGATTCCACAATAGTTTTTGAGATTAGTCTGTCTGATGTTGTGTGTCTTCTGTTCTTGTGCTCTTCTAAGCTGCCATGGCGATGACACATACAGTGATGCACGATGGTATGTAGTTAAGTCAAGTTATAATGTATTTGTCCTTTACATTTGACCCACTCTGACTACTTAGGAGCAGTGGGCAGTCAAAAGCTCCCAGGAACTCCCACCGGTTATACTGCTAGGGCCTCAAGGGCTATAGCAGAAAAATATATGAATATATGTATTTTGGTGCAGAAGTCATCAGTTTGGAGAAAAAACTATGAACTCCAAAAGGCCTGCATTTATATTGTGCTTTGCTAACCTTCTGGCCACACAAAGAGCTTTACAGGATTACCTCACATTCACCCATACATTCATACACCGGTGGTAGTGTTAGCCATGCAAGGCGCCACCTTACCACCGGGAGCAGTAAGGTTTAGGTGTCTAGCTCAGGAACACCTTGACACTTGGTGAGGAGTTAGCAGGGTTCGAACCAGCGACTATTTCGAACTTGTCGCCCACTCTACCCACTGTCGCAAGTTTTTTAATATATACATTTTTTTATTTATATAACCTCACTACAAAAAGCTTTTAGTTTTGTTTATGAGGGAGGCCGTCACACAATAATGTTCACTGCCTCACTTGTGTCTTACAACCCTAAAACACAGTGCATCACAATGCCTGGCACTATAAACATTTGACCATGAATATCACAGTAGGCTGAGACGATTACAAGATCACATCAGTTTACAGAACATACAGTATGCATTACAAGCCACACATGGCTAGTTACAATATATATTGGAGGTTTAATTCTAAAAGGAAATAAAATATTCAACTCCTATACCAAACTACTAAACCACTAGATTCGGTGTAAAAATGTATGGTGCGAAAGAATAAATAAATGTTTCTTGTTGTGTTCCTTGTGAAATGGCCCTAATACTGATATTAATATTAAAGTATATCTGACAGGTGCTTGGCTCACTGTTTCAAAATGAGATTCCTTGTTGAATATCAAACTCTTGTAAACATCCAATTTATGCCGAACATTTCCAAAACATCTGTTTCCTCTGCTGTTGAGAGCAAGCACTGTCATTGAGCAAGGTCTGGTTTTACTGATGTGGTAAAGTCTGAATGATGGGAGATAGAACAACGCTGTTATGGCCTACTAGTATTCTATATTCTTTTACGTACTGCAAAGTCAGCGAAATGTTTAACACTGGATGAGAGCGGTGCAAAGCACACCATATTACTGTACGTATAACAAAAGTGCTGGTTTCTGCTGTTTTCTTACTGGGCTTTGCTGTTGAAACATGTACCACGGGCGTCGCAGAAGTACATGTGCCAACTGTAACACGTAAGGCTTCACAAGGTCACAGCTAAAAACACTAAACTGCAATGATTCATGCGACTGCTTTCAATGCAGGGGCTTAAGCAGTTTGTTTGTAGATTTTTGGGTCCTCGCCACAAAAGGATAAACGCGACTATGGGATTGTTTAGGAAGAAATTTACATATAAATTGGGAGGTGGAAGTAAGCGAGAAGGGGTAAAAATGCAGACGAGGAGGGAGGCTCTGACAATACAAGGTTGTTGTGCTTTGAGCAAAGGTTGCCATTTGTGGTCTTGACGCATGTTTGGAGAAATGTTTAGGTGGCTCAAATCTCTATAATGCAGCTGCCTGAATCCCCAGTCGTGTGTCTTTGTGTAGAGGCAGGAAATAAATCACTTTGAGACAAAAGCTAGAAGCGTCCCTGATACTATGTCTTCACCTCAATCCCTGGAGATTAAGCAGGTCTCCTTTAAACAATTCGCAGGCCTATCAAACAGCATTGAACGCTAGACATATGTACACCATACCACCATATGGTTGCCAGTACCCGCCTTGATTGTGTTGTCTCGGAAACTTAGTCCCTAAGCCCCTTTTATCTGTTATATTGACCCCCGGGGTTGATCGAAGCAATCTCTTATCTCTCTATTCGAACCTCCATGACTATTATTCCCCCAAGCAGAGAAGAGTCCAATCATTCTGTCTGTTACAAAGATTCTCTGGGGAACACAAGCTTGAGGATTTGTGGCTAAATGTAAGATGAGATATGATCTACAGATTGATTGACTTTTCTGCCTCTGTAATTGTTCACACATCCGAAACAATATTGTGACTACAATGGGAAAAACAACAAAAACCGATGGTCTCCTAACAGGTTTGTTACTCCTACATGCTGTCATGACTCCAATGTAAATTTCATTGCCAAATTAAACTTTTCAAAAGCTATTTAAGTACAGCATGGCAGAAATTCTGCTTCTGAGAAGCTGGGCAACATTTCAAATTGGATCAACGCAAACCTTGTTTATATTTCACCAAAGAAAAGAGCATATGTGAATTTTGCCTATGCTACGTTTAGCATTTCATCAGACAAAATGTGTCAACCTCTGTGTATGCCAGATTAGGTAGCCAAATGGTTATATCTGCAACGTTCATGCAGAGCTGACTTTAGCACAGTATACTTTAAAGAATGAGAATAAGAATTCTGCTTGGCATTTCTGTGCAGTTGTTCCATTGTGTACAAACCCCATTGACATTTTGCACATAAACTGTTGCTTTTTACCTATTTAGTGTAAAAGCAGCTGATTTGAGTCAACCAATCATAAATGCAGCAGTGGCACGTCTGGCTATAAGCATGCTAAAAAGCACTGATGCAAAGCCAAACAAATAAAAGGTGTCTCCTTATTAGGGCCATATTAACAGCACATTGATTTTGCCTGAAATAAAAGGTCAGGATAAATGACTTGTGTGCCGCTAGCTCTGCTATTTATTAGCCTTCCATCTACAATCTAACAAATTACCGCTCCTGCGCCTCTCAGAGAGCAGAAGAAATATGGAAGCAGTGAAGCTACTTTTAAAATGTCATTCCATAATGTCAAACCATGGATTATATGTCAGTCTCACAAAATACTGCTTGCTTCCAGTAATGGTTTGTTATTGTCTGATAAATTGGGTTTCATTGGCTATGTAGATTTGTGTTTTGGTTGTCCAACACCTACCATCAACTTCTAGGACTGCTTTGCATTAGTGTAATGCAGCAAGAAAACCGACATGTCAAGATGTCCTTGGGTTCTAAACAGTGCTGGAAACGGTCTCCTTGAGGCATGTGTGGTATAGAGAACGGTAACAGAGGTTGTTCCAGCGGTTGAAATATGATGAACAAATGTTCTCTGTGAGCACTCACCATCGGCCTACAAACTCATTTCGGCTCAAGTCTTTATAGACTATGTGTCTCCGGGGAAAATAAACAGTTGGTATCAATGGTGAGCAGCGTGTTCACTCAAAAAATGCCATTACTGTAGTCCTCATCAATTTGGCAACATATGTGTTTTCCCCAGTTAAATATGGAGCATTCTATGTTGTCTATTTTGTCCTACTTGACTAAAAAGTTGTATCAACAGTCAGTGTCAATTGTACTGTATATCCTGGAACTACAGGGACATATGAAAAGTTATCACGTTCTGTAAAAGCTCCACATTATTATTGCTTATTTTACAACAAAGTAGCTTTGCATTGAGAATCACAATGACTGAGAGAATAATACAGTAGGGTATGGGGGTTAATGTTGAGTATAGAAGTGGTTTGCAAGCTTTCACCTTTGATTTACCTATAATTACCATTGGATTTACCTTCAATGACTCACTAGCTAAGCCAATCTCTTAAATTGGATTTCTGCATAAAGCCGCTTTCCCTGCAGATTGGTGTCCTCACCACTGCCTGATTGCAATTTGGGTTTCAATCCCATCCCACCACCACCACATCACACACGCAGTGCTGCAGCCTATGAATAAGCATATCGGGACAGGCTTAAAGAAATAAAGAAAGTTATTGGCTCGTATGGTCTCAGTTTGACCAACTGGATGTGGTTGTCATGGTTACACAGCTCCCCCTTCTGCTGAATGTGGCGGGGCCTGAACAGTGGCAATCCACTGATGACAAGGTCCGTCTCATCCAAAAAGGCCAGCGATGGGGGCTGCTGCTCTTTGCCGCCGTATTTAAAATACAGGGTGGCATGTTGAGAAATAGTGGAAGGACAGAAGGGCTCTCACAATGCTTGGCAATAAACAAGAAATAAATAGAACAATTAGGCAGTCAGTTGTGCCGGCATTGCGTTCCCATTTGCTCACATTATAGGTGCTGTGGCTGCCATGCATGTATTAGCCTGGATAATGCAATTAGGAGAGAGGAATATTGCACACGTTGGGTTTGTATTTAGATTATTTTCAGTTGCAGCCTGCTGTGTCTTATATACCGTATCGCTGATTGGAATATATGAGTGCATGGATGATGGTGCAAACATGGCTTGTTCTAGACACACCACATACTGTATACAGACACACAAACGCACACCGTACGCATCAGTGTTTGGTTGCAGGGATCCAATATGATTGTTCTGTGTAACAGCATGGGAAGTGTGTTCACCCATACATACTTTATGTGCCCTCCTTGTAATTGATGATGATAAAAAGGCTGCCCATGTAAGGGGATATTGCCAGTGGAACACGTATGAATCAAAGTGACAGCGCTGTGTAATTGATTATATGTTTTAGGGAGTTTCTATTTTGGAAAACACAGTGATATTAATTCACTTGTGTTTGGGAATTACAGTAAAGAAGACTTCTTGTCAAAAAGTTTTCCTGTTTTTATTTTTTTTGTTTGCAACAAATAATTGGAGGCATGTTATTGAAATATACCCGATTTAGACAAAATAATCGCACATTGAACACAAGGAACTCTGGGACATGGGGCTGAGATCTGAGCAGTTATTACTGTACTTATCGCTGTGATGCTCCTAACATAGCAACTGTAGGCCTACTGTGCCCTAACCAGTCAGTGCTCAGCAAGGGAGAAGACTGCCACTCTCTCCTTTTCTTTTTGAAACATATTGCCAGTGATCATTCAATGTTCAACCCAAATATAATATGGGCTGTTAAATTACCTTGTGCATGTGTATAATACCCGCCTGTTTGAGCGTTTATTGAAATAGAATCAAGTATTTGATCCAGAATTATGTGTGTGGAATGTATTAAGCCTAGATTTCATGGCCCTGCTTATTCAAGCCATATTTTTATTTTTATTCAAGCCAAGTATTTTTGCAACACTTAGATATTCTGAGGTAGCTTTGTATATAACCCACCAGATTGTATTGGTTTGTTGTACAATAAACAGAACATATTTAGCATGCTGTTCCTCAGTTGTCCACCAGGAGGTCAAAAGAAAGCAGCAGAGGTTCAGGACTTGAAGTCTTTGGGCAGAGGCGGGGATCAGTTCCTCTTCTAGCTCAATGACCTTTGACCTGGGAAGTGTAATTAGCCAGCTATCCTACTTGTATATGGAAACCTAGGAGAAATGCAGAGCCACGAGTATGCAGATGAGGTACACTCATCCTGCAGTGTTCCTCACTCTAAAGTCAAGGTCTTGGACACCGTGATGAAGTAAAGCACATTCAGCAAAGCTGCCTTTGCCGCCCCTCTCTCACCTTGTTAGCCGGGGAAGAAACATGGGTAATTGGATTCAAACCGTCAGAAATCACTTCCCTCAGTTAAAAGTTCCTGTTTCTCAGAGTCCTGTGCAGCAGGGTGGCTCAAGTGCTCTGTTATCAGCAAACACTGACTGTCCTGTAGCAAGACGCTAATTAACCCCTTCAGGGCTGTTGTGTTGTAATAATTAAGTAGTGATGGGACTATGACTTAATTGTGGAAATTGACCTACAAATATGTAAAGTGTATATATAGACAGTATATTATGACTGTCAGCATTAATGCGTTAATCTCTGCAATTCATTTAAAATGTTTAATGCGTTTAAAAAAATGATTACCGCAATATCTTTTCCATCTGCACCTGTTGCTGTAGCCCAGGAGACTTCTTGGTTGCATGACGGTCGTTTTAGCCTCACTGCCATGCCGTGATTTGTCAACTTGACCAGTGACAGCGATAATAATATGACAAGCAGGAATGAGTTGACGCAATTAGCCCTTTCTCTCTCTCTGCTGTGTCCCCGTGCGAGGGCATGCATAGCAATAGCACTCACGCAACATAGTGATCATAATGACAATGAAGGCGATGTTTCAAAAGGGTAGCACGCAACTGCTTGCTACAACGGCTCCAACACACCTGATTCACATGCATGGATCGTTATCAGCCTTCTAACGACATCGTTTAGTTGTAATAAAGGCCAGAAAATGTAAAAAAGGAACGGAGATATGTCAAAAGTTTTATGTCTTTCTATTTGCCAATTTTCAATGAAAGGAAATTAAAAGTATTATTATTATTATTATTATTATTATTATTATTGTTATAATAAAATAAGAGACTTGAAATGGTACTGCCCTGGCAGTGGCCTCAAATGAGTTTTATATTGCACATCAACTTGCGATTTATCAAGATAAACTCTACTATTTTATAATATAAATTGCAATTAAACATTTTCATAATTTGACAGCTTTCTATCGCTGTCTCCACCTTTAAAATTAAAGTGGTTCAGTAACCCCGTATCCATCTTGCCTTGATATAATTCCATCGTTAGATTTAATATTCTGTGGCCACATACACATGGCCATAGTGTTTTAATAAAGTAACTTCAAATATACATTTAATTTTCAACCCATGTATGTTTTTGCTGCTGTAGATGTACTGGAACCTTGAGCCTACCGTCAGTAAACATGTTTATGAGATGAGCTACGGGAACGGCAGGTCGCCAATCCAGGTGAAATTCCAACTTTTATGGGGAATGCGTTAGTGTGGGGGTTTGGACTGAGGAGAGTCCCTGTAGTGTTTGGGGTGTGCGACGGAGGCAACCATCCCTGCAACCATCCCTGTTGTACACTGAAAGTCACACAAGGTTACTCTTCTCTCCACGAGATGGCTGGCTCCAAATGCAGCAAATATACCTCTGAATGAATGAAAGTCAATTGGAAAGACAACCAACGTCTATTAGCTAGCTAGCTAGCTATTTTAATTACCATGTGGTACTACTTAACTGCTAGAGAGTGGTCAGGCACAAGCTCAGATGTGAGTCAGAAACATTTCATTTTCTTTTATTTTGTTGTTTTGCGGACGTATTGTTGTGATGCGATTGTCGGTGCTAACTGTGTGGAGTAGCTCACGGAGCGATGCGTGCCCTTGTAACCGCAGAACCAGCCGAGCAGGCACAGTGCAGACTGGACATCGAGCAGAGATGTGGAGATTCCCTTTGTAGAAGATAACGAAGAATTCCCCATGGTAGGTGCCCTGTGAGCAGGTGTGTTCATATTCGGCAAACCGAGTGAGCTCGACTCAAACGGAGAAACCCCTTTTTGAATGTTTGTACCGTTTCTTCGGTTTGCCGATTTGAACGCGCCCCCTGTCACACGCAGCCAGGCCACACCTGTCCTCCCTTAACCTCTTCCCTCCTCCCTCCTCCCCGCAGATAACGAAGATCTTTAGCTTGGCGGACGACCCGGTCTCCGCGGCGGCGGACACTGACGGCGGCCTGGTGCGCCTGCTGGGGGCGCTGCGCATGGCCGCCATGCCCGTCATCTGGTACCCCATCATGGCGGCGGGGCCGCACCTGCAGCTGGTGCAGTGCTCCAAGCGCTCCAGCATGGCCGACACCACGGTGGAGGTGCACCCGGGCTTCACCTACCAGGTGACGGTGCAGCGGCAACCGCTGCTGCCCACGCACCCGCTCTACCGCCGCCACCCGCCCCGGCTCAGCGCGCCGCCCGCCGTGGTGAGCCTGCTGATGGACCTGGAGACGTACGAGGTGTGCCAGGGCGTGCCCCCCCTCGCCGGGCAGGATGCCGGCGACGGGCCAATCATCTTTGAGCGGGCGGCGACTTGTGACTTTCTGATTCATAAGGGCGTGAAGTCCTGCGATAACTGCAGAGCCTTGTACGAGTGAGTTGGGCCAGAGATGGACGCCCGCCGCACGGGAGTGGGCCTTTTGCTTTGCGTGGGTTTGTCATGGTGCAAACTTCTCTCACACACACACACACACACACACACACACACACACGTTTACCTCTGAACTAGTCATGTGACTATTTCACCAAAGTCTTCTAAATCGTTTTTTTGTTGCTTTTTCTCTCTCTCTCAGTGGTGATACTTTGTGTTGAGGCTTCATGATATGCTGTTAGTGCCTATCTGGCAGTGTGACATTATGAAAGTTTAGATCCCCATCACTGAGCTTATCTCTTGCCTAAAATAATTACACATAGCACCCTCTAGTGGTCAGAGGGCACATCTTGGCTCATATGTCATTTTTTTATTGCTGGCACAAACGTAAATGTAGTGGCCATATTGATATGTTAGGACCGCAATTTGCAGGCGAGCTGGAAGATAGTTTATTTTAAGCAATACTTGCTCTTTTCTTGCATATTGCATAATAAACCAACTGGACATTTAAATTAACATTAACCATTAAAGCTCAACTTTGGACGGGTTTTTTGCACTGCTGTTGCAATTTTTCATGTTATTTATTTGCTTTCCTTGTTGCTTTTTAGAGAATGAGTTAAACTTAAGTTCTTCATAAAGATGGCTTAAACAAAAAAACTAGTCTGAATGGCTTCACTTGTTTTCAGAATATTGTTAGAAACGAGGGATTCATAGTTTTAAAATATTATTTAAATAGTTAAATTGTCACTTTAAATGTGACTTGAAAATGGCAAGGTGTGTCCAACATGAACTAATACTATGCATAGCTTTTGCACAAAGTTAATTGTTTTTAGATTTGTTTTATATAGCTAAAACTATATAATTTAGTGGAGACAAGGAAATGGTCAGCTGGAACTATGCTAGTCTCCAGATCAGTCTTTATAGCATTATACACACTGCAGTGACTATAGATGCAAGGAATTTAGGATGTGGGTGTAAAAATCCAGTAATTTATGAATCATTCATATTATCATAAGGACATCAAATTTAAAATGAATCTGTTTCATTGATTGTTATTCACAAACCATGGGAGTTTATAAATGGCAGATGAGCTGATGTCAAACAACTCAAACGTGTACATTGATACTCCCTATTGTTACCTAGGAACCGTGGAAGTGTCTGTATTGTCACGAGCCCTACTGAATACAATGGTTGGACATTAACATGCCATGGATTCCTGTCCTTCACTTTTCCATCAGATACGTGTGAAAAGCTTCATGGGCAACACAATCAATGCCTTGTTTGTAATTAGAGATACAGCATTTCTATTTTATGCATTAGTATTGTGCACACTTTTGTTTCATGCATCGTTTTATGTTTTACAATATTTCAATTTATATGAAGCTCAAAGCCCTTCAAATTGTGTGTGTGACTGTAGGATAAATGTAATATAAATATAAAGTCCTACCAATAAAAAAAACAGGAATAAGGGCACAGGTAGTTTATCATATATATTGTATGTTACTTGAAACATTTTCTTATTGTTTGCAAGTAAAACACTTTTTAAGAAATGATTTTATCAAATAAAACAATGAATATGGGTTTGATGATTAACGTTGAATATTGTAATATTTAAATGATCTTGTGGGGGAAATAAAATACAGCACATGGTTTTGAATGATAAACCTTATAAACCGGTGTTTGGCCTATATGAAAATGAATGCGCGCAGTTTTAGCACTGGGCATCATATGTTGCGATTATATTATGATGTATCACAACACGTGCCAGAATATTAGACGTGTGATCTCGGGACGTTTGTTGTTAGGGGGTGAAACTGTTGGACCCGGTGCAGTGTGGAAAATAATCTCCCCACCAAAATAGTCCCTTACCTTCCACACCGGTGTTCCTAGCGTTGTCCTGGTCGCATAATGTTATAAAATTGTAGCCTAATTTATCTGATATCTTGCTTTAAATACGGTCCGACACAAACACAAAATACAAATGTTTTGCAACCTGCCATACTACAGTCTTTTGGAAAATGACAATTCTGGTGAGGGAACATATTCCTCACAACAGCTGTGCAGCGGGGAAAGCCTCGCTCCTGTGATGCGCAAGCTTCGCCTTCGACGCAACGGAGGTCGACGCGCTCTACGTCGAGCGACTGCCAGAGAATTACAATTGAGACGGGAGAGCGCCGCGTTGAGGTGTGCGTGTTATGAATTGTGCCAACGTTTTTGTAACTAAGCAGTCAGCCGAGTTTATGAGCAGGATCTCGTCAGCTTCATAGCCCTGGTGAAAATCATTTTCTATCACGGTTTAGCTTCTTCACGGTACCATGGAGACCTCGCCAGGCATTGGTCATGCTGTCTGGTAAGTAAGTGGATCCTCTTCCAAATGTGTTCTAGTTCACATTATAATAACCATGCAGTGGACGTATAAACTAGTAGCTTTTATCATAATCTGTTTAATAAATGAACTAAAAAAAAACATAGTGTAGGCTAGCCTATAGGCTGTGTTTGGGTATTTTATTTATTTATTTGTTAATAAAAAAAGGCTTGGCCTACTTATAAGTCTATGGGGGCATTTTACGAGCATGCAGTCCGCTTATTCTACCAACAGCACGTATTGAGAATATTCCGCCAATAACCGGTGACAGACCTGCCTTGTTAAACGCCTTGTATTAATTAGTGCGCCGCGCCGTGCTTCATTATTTGACAGCAACGTCGCGGTCTGCAGTATCCATGCAGATAGAGAGCAGATTTAACGTTGGGAACGCATGCTTGACCCTTCCAGATTAAATCACCAGCCTTATTAAATCTGAACGCAATCCTGGCAATGGGATTGTTTGTCGTATGTGCATTGTTGATGTCTTTTGCGTTAGTGATATTTGTGATGGCTTGGTTTGACATAGTCGTTATTATGTATTGGATCATGGCAAACAGACTGCATAAACACGTGTGCCAGCTAGTTTGGAACATACTTATTCCGGGTACAGCACGTCCACGAAATAGGCCCTGCATTTGCAATTACAAAGCATATATGTATTCACATACTTTTAATTTATTTTAGTCTGGGCCTCTATTTGTCTGGTTCTCTTGTCAGTATTGGAATACTCGTTTGCAGCCTAGGCTAAGA